>BQNB010004538.1:13216-84248 GCA_026074375.1 Tanacetum coccineum | reverse complement strand
TCTTATTCTACCCAGCAGGAAAGTCAAAATTATGACAAAACACTTATTTTGTTTTTGAAATTTTTTAAATTTTTTCATTTTTTTCGTATTTTGGTGGTAAAAATGGGATTACGCGAAAACAACGACTACTGGCAAAATCAAATCAATAGATCCCCCATACTTGAACCGAACATTGTCCTCGATGTTTTACGAAGGTTCTTTACGTAAATCTAAGGCCGTTCATTAAGTATGCCAAAAGATAAATGTTAGTTGATTAGATTAGGATATTGGATTCCCAAAATGAAGCTGAGGATGTGAAGCTCGAGTGATCGAAGGACAAAAACCGCGAGCACGAGAGGCTTCAAAAATCCGGGCAATCCTGGACATACAACACAAAACACAAAACACGGAAAATGGAAGAGGCGAGCCTCTCACAACAAAAAAACACTTATTCATTACTACTATATAATTATATTAGGATAAGCATGGGTTGCCACCCACGAAGCGCTTGTTTAAGGTCACTTAGCTTGACCCGATCCCCCCATACTTGAGCTGGTCAAGGGGGATAGAAATGGAGACACGAAACATCCAAAACACGGATGTCCTCTCCATAAGAGCAAGGAAAAATCTCCATCGGGCTTTCAAAAATTTTAATGACTTTGAAAGCTTTAGGGCCCCGATGAGATAATTCCGGGAGAAGAGAAGTATGAACTCCTTTAGAAGTGAGAATCCCGGGGTTAAAAACTTTTTCCTCATTTTCGGATGAAAACGAGAGTAGAGTTTCGAACCCGGGAACTTCTTTGTGGAAAGGAAGTTCATAAAGAGGAGGATTAAAATCCTCAAGAATTAAAGAAGCATTAGTGGTCTTCTTTACATTCTTTGCACAGTTGGTGACTCGAATAGTGATTTCAAAAAGGTTCTCATGAATGAGTATACCCGGATTAAATACTTTGTCCTCGTTATTGGTTGAAGGCAAAGCATCAACCTCGGAAAAATCCTCATAGAAAACCGAGTCACACTCGGGGGAAGGAAGGAAATCACTTGATCTAGGGGGATCAAGTTCATCAATCAAGAGTTTAGACTCTTTGATTTTATCTTCCTTGGAGTCAAATGGATCATCATAAACATCATCATTATCAGACTCAAGTTCAACAAGATCATCATCGACATTATCATATAATGGTGGTGATGAATAATCAATAGTATGTTCATCGGTGAACATCTCGGGAATGGTATCAACAAGATCGTTATTAGGTTTTGCAAGATTACCCTCATCAACCGAATCCTCGAGAATAGAATCCATTTCCTTGGTAGGATCATTGTTAAGCAAATATTCTATTTCTCCAAGATCGGATTCGATATCAAAAGGAAGATCATCATTTCCCGGTGGAAATGTAATAAGAGCGAGTTCATCTGCGAACTCCTCGAGTAAAAGGTCGACTGGATCATCATTTCCCGATGAAAATGAATCACTTGCGAGATAAGCTTTGAATTCTTCCCAAATTAACTCACTTTCTTCGAAGGAAGTAATTGTGGGGGAAGAAGAAGACTTAGTTACGGGTTCCGAAATTGGAGTGGGATTGCCACTTTGATGATTTGTTATCTTTTCTTTGCAAACAAGTCCTCAAGATAATCTTTATGAGAGACATTGTAGATGTCAATCATGTTGATTGATTCTTTTTGAGGCTTGTTAGAATAGCTTGAAGTATCATGTCTCATATTCAAGATTAATCTTTCGTAACCGTCACGGAGAATCATATCTTCTCCGTAAACGTCAATCAAAGCACGAGCTGTCTGTAAGAAAGGTCTTCCCAAGATGAGGGGGACTCGAGGATCGCTCTCATAATCAACGATGAAAAAATCAGCGGGGAATGTAAACTTTCCAACCGGAACAAAGACATCTCTTGCAATTCCAGCCGGTGTACAAATTGCCCGGTTAGCTAGTTCAAGGGTCATTCGGGTAGAAATAAGCTCGGGTAAACCTAACTTTTTCCAAACCAAGAGTGGCATCAAGTTGATGCTAGCACCTAGATCGGCTAGGGCTTTGCACTTGAGCTCACTAAAACCACATGGAATGAGAAATTTCCCAGGGTCTCCAAGTTTCTCGGGTAACTTCTTAAGGATAACCGCTGAGAAATTTTCATTGAGGGGTGTATTTGCCAGGTCTAAAAGTTTCTCCTTATTGGAAAGGAGACTTTTAAGCATTTTTTGGTATTTCGGGATAAGAATCAAAGCATCGGCAAGAGAGATATTGATGTGAAGTTGTTTAAACATTTGCCAAAATTTGTGAATTTGGACTTCATCTTTCTCTTGCTGTTTTTCTTGGTGCATTCTTGAAGGATAAGGGATATTGGGGTGAAGAGGATCCCTTTTGTGCACCACATAATTCTTTAGAGAAGTAGGTTTAGCTTTTTGGACAAGAGGAGGTGGGACCTTAATGGTATACTCAGCGAGTTCCGGGTCCGTTAAAGTCTCCTCTACACGTTCATCCTCCTCCGGATTAATGAATGGAGGAGGCATAGGAACGGAAGGTCCATCAAGAACAAGACCACTTCGGGTGGTGATGGCTTTCAATTCACCTTTCGGGTTAGCAATGGTGTTGCTAGGGAGAGATCCCGTACCCGAGGTAGAAGCGGTGTTCATTTGGAAAAAGCTAGCCATCATGTTCTTAAGCTCATTGGTTTGGTTAGACATTGAAGCTTGAATCGAAGTTTGCATTTCATTTCTTAACTCATTTTTCACATTGTTAATTTGAGCTTGCATGGCTTTTATATTAACCTCATTTATCTTCTTAATTTTCTCCAACTCACTTAAAGGTACAACTTGATTTTGTTGAATGTTGAGCTTGCTAAGATTGATCTTCTTTGAAATTGTTTCCATCGATTATATCCTTGGTGGCTAAAAAATCCTGGTTTTGCTTATTTTGCACATTTGGTTTGAGCAAAAACCTTTGGTACGAAATTGATAGCCACACTCGAGGAACATAATCGTAAATTTTACCCGAATTTGGGGGGGTTTTAGTATAACTGCGGCGTTGCTGAAACGGATCTGTAATAATATCCTGATAATTCCGGAAAGTTTCCATCGGGACGCGAGACCTGATAATAAGGAATGAGCAACCTCCGCAAGGTAACACAAATGTCCACAACGACTTTTTACAGAAGCTGGAGGTGGGGTAGCTTGAATTGTTTTTGAGAATAGCGGTCATGGCGGTAGTCCACAAAGCACTTTATATGCTGATTTACCTGCCATGAGAAAGTTTGGCTATCTCAGAGGAAGAAGAAGAATTAACATCACTTGATTTCACTTGAGAAACAATCAATTTTTTTCATGAATTGCGGACTTTGGATTTGTTATCGATAATTGTAAACACATCTTGAGTACGTTTTTCCAAAAGATTGCCACCACCGTGGCAAATTCAAAATCTTGGTCGAACTGTTGTTTAAGGGCACTGTAGAAGGTATCAAGTTGATGTAATTCGGTAAAACCATGATGAGGGCATGCACGAAGGAGATCCTTGTAATGGTCTCATGCCTCATGAAACAATTAATCAAAACGTTGTTGAAAGGTGGAAATTTCATTTTGGAGATTTGTGTTCTTGAGGGAGGAAAGAATTCATAGCATGAAATTAAAAAGATCTTTCCACAAGTGATAATAGATACGAGGGTTGTTTTTTCGATCCGAACGATGGCTTCCCCCCAAGAAGAATGGAAAAGGCATAAGCTTAATCGCCGAATTAGGCACATCCTTGTATTTTATTATGGAAGTTATTTTGTTAAACCAATGAATGTGATCATGAGGATTGTCTTTCTCAAGTCCGAAGAATTGGTCCAAAGTCATCATATTAATGAGACTATGCTTGAGCTTGAAATGCTCAGCAAGAATTAGTAGAACCACAATTGCTTCTGCATAACCCTCGGTGGGTACACGGAGCAATTCTGCCATAGTACGTTGATCGGCCATCGTATCCAAGGAGATCTTCAAAGAGAAAAATGTTCTTGAACGTCTACGGTTACGACGTTTCGGATTTGAAGTAGTTGGATTAGGAGAAGATTCACCAACTAGATTCGAAGAAGAGCGAGTGCGCATGCACTAAGGAAAAGAAATCAAAAATTAAAATATTTTTGGGTCCGATAAGTAAAAAGTTCACGGTAGCTCTTTAAATTAAGCACAAGGAAGTGGAGGAGTTAGTCAGCGCGAAGCTAGTTAAAAACCCTTCTCCTTTTGGGTCGAACTTCGTTGGATCGACCCGCCTTATACCCCCCTTATAGTTTGTAACTCAAAGGTGAGCCGATTTAACAATTAACCTCACGGATTGTTTTGTTGTTTTTCAATTTTTTTGAAACTTTCAATACTTTAGGAAACGTATTGTTGGTATTTTTAATTTTTATAATAAGAAGAAAATATTCAGAAACGGAAAATGATAACTTCACGAGGAAGGGTCTTCAAAAACTAATCTTCAAACGAAACACGATAATCGTCTCACGACCTCCCCGGCAGCGGCGCCAAAAATTGATCCCCACTTAATATATATAAATATAATATAATATAAATATATAATAAGATAATATCAATTATAGAAGAGTAAGAATTCCGTAAGACTTTTTTAAAAGGATTACTTACTTTTACCCAAAGCAAAATCCCTCAAAAAAAACTTTTCGGGTCGTTTCCTGACGAGCCGTGAATGGAGAATCGAGATTAAGTTCGTGATCGCGAGTTTAAATGGTCAATATATGATTTGGATTCTATTTCTATAATTAATATGCAAAAAAACAATAAAAGAAACCCTAGAACGAAAGCAATTTAAGCTAAAACACTAAAAATGATAACGGGATTCAAATCCCGTTCTTTCAAAAACCAAATTCTAAAATTTTAACCCTACAAATGAAAATTTAATTTTTATAAATCCTAAATGATAAAAGAAAATTTTAATAAAAAGAATTATATTTTTTTGACTTTTATATTTTTTATTATGAATTAAAAACACTTTTAATCTAAATTAAATATTAAAAATAGTATACTATTTATAAAAATCTAAAAAAATTACAAAAAGTAGCTTGAACTACACTAAATCTAAGTAAAATAAGTTGGGTCAAACAACTTATCAAAATAAGCTGCTAATAAGCAAAAAGGGCTGAATACTAAAAAGGGCTAAAAGGGGTTAACTAATAATTTTGCAAAAAAAACAGATGGCCCTACTGGTGGCTAGTGTAGAGTGGTGGTGATTAAAACATTGTTAAGGTTGGGTGAGGTCGCAGGGTTCGAGCCTTGCTCACCCTATAGACTTCCAATTTCCTAATTTTGTTATTTTGCAGAAATTGTTATTAAGAAAAAGCATTAAAACCTAAAAATAAGCAATTTTTGTAAAATGGCTTTTTATAAAAATCAAAAATAAGCTAGAAATAAGCTAAAGAAAATGACAGATTTAAAAACTAACACTTAAGACTTTAAGCTTAAAGGAATTTTGACTTTTAAGACTCAAAAAGCAACTAAAAACTAAGTAAGCTGAAAACTTAATTAAACCTAAACCTAATAAGCACTAAGGAGAGAAATTGAGCAAACAAATAAGCTGAAATGATCACCAAAGAAGCTCAGCAGTACTAACTTAAGATTAGTACTGCTAGCTTACACTTAAGGCTGCTAAGCTTCTAAACTCCTTAATAAGCTTCTTAAAAAGGTTAACAATAAGCTCAAGTGATGGGCTGATAAGCTCATTTAATCCCAAAACAATTTGCTAAGATTAAGGCTCAAAAGAACTATGACAGTTTAATTAACTACTTTTAAGCTATGAATAAGCCTTAATAAGCTAAAACCAAAACCTAAAAATTCAAAACAGATTATGACTAACCACTAATGAACACCTAAAAGCAATTTTCTTGGCTTTTTAATACTAAGACTTAAAGGCTAAAACTGTTGGCTTTTAAAGCTTAATAAGCTACAAGAAAAACAAGCAAATAAGCAAAAACAGACCTACTCCTACTCCTAATAAGCAAATAGAAACAAGAATTAAGCAATCCTAACAAGCTAAAAGCTCAAATAAGCAAATAAGCAACTATGGCTAAAAACTACTAAGACAGCAAACAAGGACACTTTCTAGCTTATTTTTAAGCTAGGAAATGGATCCTTATGGCTTAATGACTTATATCACTAAAAAGCTTATCCTATAATCTACAATAATCAACAAATAAAAAGGAGTTTGAAACTCAAATAAGCTATGAAAAAGGCCAATGAAAAAGACTAAAAAGCTTAGTAGAAACTGACAAACAGTAAGAAGGATTTTTGCCAAATTTTAGACTAAAAATAAAACTAAATAAGCACATGTAATAAGCTATAAACTAAAAACAGATTAAGTTTAAGAACCAATAAGCACATAGAAACAATAATTAAGCAAAAAGGAAAAGAAATAAGCTAGAAAAAAGGCAAGACAAAAAGCTAATTTTTAACTAAGAACTTGGATTTTAAATGGCAAATAAGCTACTTGCAGACCTAGATTAAGCTATCTAAATGAGTTCAAAATACAAAATAAGCTTAAACAAATAAAATTTGGACTACAAACTACTTATGCAAGAAATTTCAAAACCTAAAACCTACTTTAACTTATCAAATTTTGAGATTAAAAAGTGGCTTTTACAAACTGAAAAATACACTGACAGATTTTAGCATTAAAACCACAGGACTAAAGTGCAATCTAGCAACTTTTTCCTACTGCATTTTAACATAAAATCAAGCATAAATCAAACCTTAAAACAACTTTTTAGCCAAGACCAAATTTAAATAGTTTGAAAGAGCTTTGAGACCACAGATTCACACATCTTATAGGTAAAACCTTAAAACTTACTTTAAGACTTAAAAAACTTATAAAAATAGATTATCACAACTTAAAAAGGCTTGTTAAAGTTAGATAAATGGCCCAAAGTAATTTTTCACCGTTTTTGACCCATTTTCCTTCTTAACCCAAACACCCCTTTAGGTTATCAAGGTCCATTTTTTAAACTGCTTTTTAATGATTGAAGCAAAGGTTTTTAAAAACATATGGTAAACAAGCATTATTAAGCAATTTTTAACAATAGGAACTCAGGAATAAGCACTTAAATAAGCAAACATGATAAGCAGTATAAAGAACTATAAAAGACAATTTTAACTTAAAACCTAACTAAATGACATATTAGCAATAAACAATGACAAATAAGCACAAACCCACATAAATAAGCAATAATAAGCAGGAAGTAAGCAGTAATAAGCAATGCAACAGTAAATAAGCAAAAATGAAAAAGTGAGCTTAAAGTCCCTTTGCACAAACAAGGGTGATTAAGCTCTTAGGAGCTGGTCTACAAAAGCTCCAACTTGTTTTAAACAAGCTGGTAAGTCCATAAGCCCATCCCTTTTTGGCTTATCATCCAAAATTCAAGCTGAGGTATTTTGAGGAGTGGATTCCTTTTGTGATTTTTTTAATTTTTAAGACATAAATGTAAATAAGCTTTTATATAAGCTTGCTATATGAAATGAACACAAAGCTTATTTTAAAAGAGCTAATACAGAATTCAAAAGGACAAGTAAAGTAAATGACGTATTAACTAAAACATGAAATTTCATTAACTTGAAAAATGATTACAATGCTTTAAAATTTAAATGATAAGAATTTAAATGACATAAAAAGTAAATGACAAGTATGTAAATGACAGTATTAAGCTGGTCAAATTAGTAAAAATAAGACAAGGACAAAATGAGCTACAATGGCCTCTATTTATAGAAATGTCTTCAAAGTCTTGGTCTTCTTTGTCTTTGCCCGTTTGTGCTTCTTTTGTGTGATAAAACCCTTCATAAACCCTTATTTGTATTTCTTTGAAGCAATCGCAACCTTTGAATCACCTTGGAGCCCAATCTGATTGATCATGTCCATTGATTTGGTCAAAATCCCTTGACGAATAGGAGTGGAGGAGATTGCCAAGTGGAATGGCTTTTGTGAGGTAGGTTTTGATTGGGAAAAGATATGGTTTTGTTTTGAGGTAGTAGAACTTCGAGGTGAGAAGTGACAGGGATGATGAATAGTGAGGTTAAGGTTTTGGTGGGTAAAGTTTTATTATACTGTTTGTTTAATTTTTAACGGGAGTAAAGGGGGTGAGAACGAGTGGTGTAAAGGGTTAAAAATCATAGGGGCAAATCTTGCTAGTCCCTAAGGACTAATTGTGTAAAAGGTAAAAGGGGTAAAGGGTTAAAAGGGTAAAGTGGGTTTTGGGATAAAAGGGTTAACAAGCGTTTGCCCTGTTTTTGTTGAGTGTTTGCATCGTTAGTCCTTTTGGACTAACAATGTTAGTCCTTAAGTGTTGGTCTAGTAATCCTTCACAACAATAAGCAAACCCGAATAAGCCTTGAATAAGCTCTAAAGGAGCCTGCTTAATAAGAAAGAAAAAGAGAGAGAGAAAAAGAAACTAGGAAAGTTAAATTAGAGAGAGAAAGGTAAGTTACAAGTGAATGAAAATGCAACCAACACCCTCTCCATGTGTAGAGATGGTTTCTTTTATACCCTTAAGCCATAAGTGGAATGTGGGCTTTTCTACTTGGGTCGGGCTTGGCTAAACTTAGACTTTGAGCAGAAACTAACGGATAATATTAGGATTACATTCCAAGCCCGTTAGAACCCGTACTACCTAATTTACAATACAAGACCTAGTTTGTACTATTCATAGACCGGAAAAACATTCTTGTTTGACTTAATATAATTAAGGCTAACGATCTCCCCCAATGTTGAGGTCTCTTCCTTCAAACTCCTCTGTACCACTGATGAAATTCTTGTAGGATTTTGCTTTGATTTATCATTGTCTCCCCTAACGTTGAAGATATGACTTTTTGACTTTATAACTTATTGCTTGTATCTCTGTCTTGTCTTGTTTGTAATGATGCTTTGTTTCATTCATAAGCATGGTTATCTTGATCTTGAGCCTATATCTTGTTTCACTTAAAGTTCATTGAGAATCATTATCTGCCTCATCTTCCTTGACTTTGAAACCTCTAGATTTTGACTTCCTTGTTCAACTTTAGCTTCTTGGACCAACATGCTTATACTTGTTACATTCTTGTTTGATCATATATGATTATAAGTCAAACAATCTTCCCCAAATAGACTATTCTTTATTTGACTTTGAGGCTCTCTTGATGTGGGGAAAGTTTAGAATCAACTAGCTTGATGTTGAACGATATGACTTTGAAAGCATGAGAATAGCATTGGTTTATGAATCCGACTTCGCTGTGAGAATGATGCTGCAACCAGCGTGTTCTAAACCTGAGAAATAAGACAGTTTAATCAATAAAAGATGAATATGGCATTTGTCATTCATCTTGATTTCGATTGCATTAACCCTCCGCTTTCCCGTTTTATAGTATAATACTAGACCTGTGATCATAGATTCAAAGAATCCCTTGACAGGTTTCCAGCTCAAAGCGAGGATCTTCTAACATAGAGTATTAGATTCACCATGCTTGCTAGTTCACATTACCTGGAACGTCTCAAAACAACCAACACAATAAGAGTGAAATCGGAAAAGTTACCTATCTTTCTTATTATAGTCATCAATTCATTACTGGACTAAAATTATATCCTGTTATCAAAGCTTGATTCATATGGAATCTTGTAAGTCACCTACCAAGAGATTGATTGAAGTTGGCTCACAGCAGGATTTCCATCTTCACTGTGAATACTTAAGTATCACTCGGATGTTCTGGCAAGATCTCAAGGATAATGCGTAGGACTCTTTGTTACAACTTGTGAACTGTATGGTATTCAACAAGAGTATTTTGACATTGTGTCCTAATGAGATTTATAATTTGATCTCTTCTTGGCTCTAGACTCGATTTATGCACTTTTAGTTTTAGTAATCGGAGGCTGGAGCAGACTGCCACCTATTCAATATTAACAATCTCGGAGTGAAGATATCAATCGATTAACGTGTGTATCCCATACAAATGAGACAAGTTTCTTTGAGAGAAACCCGAATGGCTGAATGTGTGCCATGCATCACTACACTGGGTCCATGATGTCATCTTCAATATCAACAATCAATTTGTGATTTTGAATAGATTAGGTATTGACCTCCGGTTTTTCTGCCTAAGTGGTAAGAAGGGCTTGCTTTGGTTTTCACCCTTTATCCATACATTTCTTTTTAATTCTTCAACCCCTTCAATGCTTACCAAGACGTCATTACTAACACCTTGTTGTGATTGTTCCAGTGTTAGCTCAATCTTAGTCGGCATTTTTCCCTTATACACATTCTTCTCCATTCATACCTAAGGACTGCTATTTCTAACTATGGAGTGTCCTTGGGTAGATCCCTATGGTTCTAGTTGGATCATAAGACTTATACCTAACCTAACCACCTTATGACTTCAGAATCGTCATGAAATTAATAGGTTGTTGGGTATGAGATCGAACCATAAAACCATTTTCTGACATTGTTATTTTCATTACTCCCCCCTACACATTTCCTCGCAGCTTTGAAATGTGTTTAGCACATGAAGGAAAGATTGCACTTTAGAGACTTCAAGATCACAATTTTCTATAATCATATTTAAAACACATTTTCTCCCCCTTATTTTAAATAAATAAAACACTTAGTATTTGAAATACCAATTGATTAAAATTTTGACATGAAAATTCCCATGGGGATCAAATTATACTACTGATACTTGTCATGAATTATCATTTTCGGATAGCTCCGTCCCCTTCTACAGTATTATTGTGATACCAATATTTATTAAAACTTGTCATTGGAATGAAAAATTGATATGACACCCACAAAAAATTATTGAATGACTGAGTGAGATGCCTTTAGAGAACAAGTAATATTAATAATTGCATTATAAGTTTCCAACATTTTAATTTCACAAAATGTGTTTGGATACATAAAATTGACCATGTAAGAGATGAATCCAACACATTAAAAGGCTTCTTTAAAAAGCACCCCCTCAGAAATGGATTCTCATAAAATGATATCCTATGTACTACAATTTCTTTGAAAATAATCGAAGAATGATTGTTGAAACACAAAACAATTTTTAACAAATACCACTTTTTATAGAAAATACTTACAAAATATATTGTAAGACAGTATTGACAATGAAAGTTCTTTTTGAAAGAAATTGTGTTCAACAATTTTAAAAAAAATATAGAAGAACTTCTCTTCTATTTTAGAGTAATGCACAATCTGAAGCTTACACACCCCTATAACTTCGAGACCGAAGTTATGCACAGAAATGTATTATCAGCATAGAAGAAAATTTAGAAATGACATGTTTTGAAAGCATTTGAAACTCTTGCTCGAACTTCATTTACACGCCCGTGTCGATGTTAATCAACATTTCTAGGTACGTAAATGTTATCGATTCCAAGAGACATGTCGAGAAGATTCTTTTTGGTATTTTTGAAATTTTTCTGATTTTATATTTTGTTTTTCTAGATTTTATATTTTTGTTTTTTCTTTTTGTTGGTTTTATATTTTTGTATTTTCTTTTTCAAAAATATTTATAAATCAAAATGAAGAGAAATAAAAAATATTTACAAATCGAAGTTTCCATTAGCAGAGATAGTTGTTGCTTGAGTTGAAGTGGATGAAGTTGAATCAGGTTGTTGTTGACGTTTATTTGATGCATCAGTAGTAGTGACAGCGGAAGTCTTTGAAACAACTTGATTTTCTCCATTGAAATATTCGTCGAACAAGGACCGAATAGCAAATCCAGCTCATTTGCTTGATGAACTTCTGTTGACATTGTGGTGCGAGGCTTGAACCGTTTTGTACAAAAGTCGTTTGACATTGAGGTTCGAGGCTTGATCTGTTGTGATCAAACGTCATTTGACATTGAGGTACGAGGCTTGATCTGTTGTGATCAAACGTCATTTGATATTGAGGTACGAGGCTTGATCTGTTGTGATCAAACGTCGTTTGACATTGAGGTTCGAGGCTTGATCTGTTGCGATCAAACATCATTTTTCTGTATCATCATTTATGAATCCACTTTGACAATGGTTTATGAGATATTAGCTTTTTCAGCACATTAGGGGTATTTTAGTAATTTTACACTTGTTGAGATTTTTAGGTTTTACAACTCTTCCCCCCTAAAAAAAAAATTCGTCCTCGAATTAGAAACATGATACGACTGAAAAGAACATACAGGATCATTGGAAGAAAAATGAGGATAAGAAGTCCGTATAGACTCCTCGGTCTCCCAAGTAGCTTCCCGCTCGGGATGATTCCTCCAAAGGATTTTGACAAAAGGGATCGTCTTGTTCCTCATGACTCTGTCCTGACGGTCTAGAATAGACTCAGGCTCTTCCTATAGACTAAATACTCACGGATCTGATCGAATGGATAGGAGACAACGTGAAGAGGATTGATACTAGTAACCCTATGAGTAATGATACATGAAAAACCACATTGTGAACATTGAGATAGCTGCAGGAGGTAACGCCAAACGATAGGAACCTCACCAACGCCCGATCACTGAATCTCAAACGGTCCTATGAAACGAGGACTAAGCTTGCCCTGGATACAAAACGCCTGACTCACGCGTAGGTGATACTGTCAAGAAACATGTTCACCATGCTGGAATCTAATGCTCTCGATGCATGTTGGCGTAACTCTTCTGAGAGTCTGAGCTTCCTTAAGCTTTCCTGGCGACGGCGACTTTTCCATTAGTCACCTCAACAATCTTCCGCGGACCCTACATGAATACGTTCACCAAACCTGATCCCAACAAATAGGAGACACAATTTCCTACCATACAACATCTCGATAAGGAGCGCATTTAATGCTCGCATGCCAATGTTATTGTAGGCAAATCCATAGACATATAATAGTCATCCATTTTCCTGCCATTCTAGCACATGAACGTAACTATCACTAAAATTTTTGAATGTACGCTCCGACTGTCGTCGGTCTCAAGGATGAAAAGCTGTACTAAACTTGAGCCTGTTTCCCAAGCTTTATGTAAACCTTTCCAAGATACGAGAAGTGAAAAACGTGATCTCTTCTGAACGATCGACTGTTGGAGTACCGTGTAATCGGAAACTAGTTCTCTGTTGGAACATTTCATGCTAATTTACTAACGGGGTAATCCTTTAGCGATAGGATTATTAATTGCCGATTTAGTCAAGCGATCTACAACAACCAGATAGCATAGTGATTCCTCTGAGTCTCGTGGTAACCCGTAACAAAATCACATGGATATTTCGTCCCACTTCCAAAAAGGAATATCTAACGGTTGCAATAGCACCACTTGCACGTGGTGTTCAATCTTAACCTGCTAGACATGTTAATCACTTTGTCACAAAGTAGCCACACGCCTTCATACCACTCCACAAAAGTGTTGCTGAGATTGTGGTATATCTTCGTCGAAACCTGGATGATCGAAATGGAGAACTATGGAGCCTCAGTCTCAAGGCTTCCCGAAGTGTAGATCTCTTGGTACGCATAATTTAGGTAATATATATCCCCACCCACCCCCCCCCAACCCCCCCACTAACCCCCACCCCCACAACTGGGGCCATAAAAATCCTCGTCTTCAACGCGTAAATCGGTTGCTGATCAATATTCTGAATAATTGCCCAGATTTCTCCGTCATCCCTTTTCTTTTGGAGGCTTTCTTGATCTGTGAAATTAGGTTAGGCTTCAACCCTCAGTACTAGCCCAGAAACACTCTGTCACGAAAACATACATTCGATATCCAGACGCTCATGTGTCTCGAATAATCCCTTCCTTCCACTTTGATACCAAGCATTTCATACCAGATTCTACTCAAAGCATCAGCCACCACATTTGCTTTACCCGGATGGTACTGAATGTTGGTGTCATAATCCTTCAATAACTCCAACCAACACCTCTGTCTCATATTCAATTCTCGCTGAGTGAAAATATATTTATGATCTTATGATCGGTAAAAATATCACATGATTCGCCCATAAAGTAGTGTCTCAAATTTTGAGAGCGAAAGACAATCTGCTGCTAATTTCCAGATCAGAGTAGGAAGTTAACCTCATAGGGCTTTAGCTGTCGTGGAGGCATAGGAAATCACTTTCCCATGCTGCATGAGTACACAGCCAAGACCCTTCTTAGAAGCATCACTGTAAATCTGAAATCCACCTGAACCTGATGGAAAGGAGTAAGACTAGGAGAGGAACCAACGCATGCTTAGCTTTTCAAGATCTTTTCTCGCTCTTCGTTCCATATCAACTTCTCGCCTTTCGCTTAAGCTTAGTTAAGGGTTAAAGGCTAATCGTGAGAACCTCTTACGAATCTACGGTATTAACCTGCATAATCCAAGAAAACTCGGTACTTCGGTCACATGCGTCGGCCCTTGGCCCATTTGGTGATTGCCTCAACTTCGCGGATCCATTGTAATTCCCTTCTCGCTGAAACAATGTGACCCAAGAACTGCCACCATTACTCAACCAAAATTAGCAATTGGAAAACTTGGAATATAATTTCCTCTTGTCGTAAAACTCTGTAGAACAGTGCGGGAGATGCTCATCGTGTTCTTCTTTAGACTTAAGAAGACAGGAATATCATCCAATGATCAGATGAAGACTTGTCCCTAGAAGTCATGAAAAAACTACGTTTAATCATAAGTCCATAAAATACAGTCAGGAGAATTCGTGAGTCCAAAAAGGCATAACCAAGAATTCATATTGACCATAAACGTGTGCGAAAGCTGTATTGGAAAAGTCCTGCTCTTTCACTCGCAACTGGATGGATCCAGATCGTAAATCAATCTTGGAAAAATGTTTAGCGCCCTGAAGCTGATAAATAAATCATCGATACGTGGAAGGGGATAAACGGATTTAAATGTGATCTTGTTCAATTCACGGTAGTCGATACATAAATCTCATGCTTACGTCCTTCTTCTTGACAATCAGAACCGAGTGCACCCATGGCGATACACTAGGAGCGATAAAACCTCGCTCTAAAATCCTGTAATGATCTGCAATCCTTTTGATCAATCGATGCCATACGATAAGGAGCTTTTTTGAGATAGGCTCAGCCTCGGGAATAAGCTACAATGTTAACTCAACATCGCGAATAGGAGGTATTCCTGGTTGTTTTTCCGGAATTACGTCCTGAAATTCGGATAACAAATCCGGCTGATAATGAATAGAAGAAACAGTCAGAAGTGTGTCATGAATGGTAGCCAGAAAAACCTTCACAGCAAATGCGATGTAAGGTACGTGATTTTAAATAAGCGGAAATGATTTCATAGATTTTCCCGGTAAAGGAAACCATGATAAATAAATTCAGGAGCATGAATATCGACGATTTACACGGATGGGACTGAAAGTCTATCGTAGCACGGTGTGCTTACTACACCAGTTCTATACCCAGAAATTATGTCAAATTCACACATATCCAAAGGAAGTGCATTAAATGAACGAATCTTGTCATCCAAACTGTAGAGGAGATCTCACTATATACATGGGTAATACGTGCGGAGTGTTCACTGGCGTGGATATACATAATACTATGATCAAGTAATATAGGCTGTCTTAGTTATACATGAAGCAAAACTGGTAGATATCACAGATTGTGTCGCACAGTATCAAATATATCAACACTGCACGTACGAATAATAAAATATTGCAACAGTGATGGACCTGATGTTTTGCGGAATGATCCTGAGTAAGTGCAAAGATCGGCCTGATGCGTTGGTTCTTGTCAGCATGACAGAAGAAATAGAACAGTGGTCTTATTGCAGTCCCGCTGAAGATGTACAGCTGTCAAACATTTGAAGCAAGTACCCCAGCAGCACGACGACACTCTCCTGGGTGTTACTGTCTCATGGGTTGCAAACAGTGTGAGTATAACCCTCAGAAGGGTACCCGGGACTGCTCGGGACCCCGTGTTGGTAGACGGTGGGATGGCTGACCCTGTTCCTTTTGTTCGCGTCCAGCACTAGATTCATGTGTTGAGCTAGAGTCGTATGTTATTGTGTTGTGGTTGTTGTTGTTATTGTTGTTGTTGTTCGTAGTTGTTGTTGTTGTTGTTGCGGTAGTTACCACCACCGCCCTGCCTGTTGGATCCATGGCGGTCATTATTATGACCGTGACTCCGATAACTACTCTGCTGAGTGGCCGGCTGATACTGGTTCTCCACTCTTATGCCTCTTGTCTGAACGTTCGGACCTATCATAGTCATCCGGTCACGAAGGATCTCTAAGTTGCGTGCAGCATCCGCAACCTGAGCAACGTCTGTAATAATGTTTGACACATGACATGGTCAAGGATTGACTTATGAAGACCCCAATGATAGTTTTCTTAGCCTGCTCTCTCTGCCAGTACAGCAGCCTGTCCAAGAAAACTGCTAGGCGGAGGAAAACGCTGCATGTATCAGTTCTATTTTCTCTCGCCCTTTGGCGGATGGAAATGTATTCTCTCCTTCAAGCGTCTTGTTCGGCTAGAGGGAAAAAACTGAAGAAGAACAGTCTTTGAAGCTGCCCCAAGTCAATGTAGGAACCACAACTTCTCCTTTGCCCTGCTTATAGGCTTCCACCAAGCCAACGCGTCACTCCTCGAACTTATTCACAGGCCCAATCTGGTCTTTAAAACTGCATACATTCACATCCCATCCGTCGAAGATCTTCTCCTTATGGGAGATCCAATTCTCAGCATCAACAGGGGTACTGCCTTCTCGAACGAACGGGTTTCTTTATTGAAGCGATCAAGACAAGTATGAATAGTGACTAGTAGAGGATTACACCCGAAGATCCAGCACCAGTGCGGTTACACTTCGCGACCTGCTCGCGTAAGATGTGTGGGCCATGGCATCCTCGGCTCTGAACGGCCGCAACGAGTTCAACATCGGTAGAGTGTTCACATTGACATTTGCAATAGGGTTTAATGATTAAACGGTTAAAAGGTCAAACACGCGGACAGAAGGATATAACGTCGATTCTGAGGACCTAATGTTCACCATCCTCACAGGTCAAGTTTTTAGAGCCTACAGGTCGAATCCTTTAGCTCTGATTACATTATTGTAAAGACCTCCTCCCGGAAAGGAGCCGAAACGTCATAATCATGGTGTCCATAATAAAGCATAATAAAGGCATTAAAGTCATATATGATAACATAGGACAGGTGGAAAGACAGAATCATACCTCGTCCCAATTATGAGTATCAACAATGAAATACGTAAAAAGAAGTTAAAGGACCAAAACATGTGTCCAAGATAGTATAGCACATCAAAATGTCTGCGATAAAAGAAAGGAAGCTAAATGGGTCACTTCCTAAGCACACACTCTCCCATGCCCATCTCCCTCTAGATACCTGCCGTATAAGAAAGGAAAGAAATAGGCTGAGCCATAAACGCTCAGTGACAGATATAATAAAATGTACGTAATAAGTTCTGATATCAATGGATAATAAGTAAAAGCAGCGGAAAGATCTGAGTGTCATGGAGGAAACCTGGAGAAATTACGTCATGCAGGATAGGAATATATAATGTAAAACATGGTATCGTGAAGTCAAAGATGTCATGATAATTACACATGGATAGTATAAACAGAAAATATTAAGGATATGCCCACGAGCTCATTTATTCATATCATTCATAATAATATGTGTGATACATGCATATATTAGAGGGGCTGCTCCAACATGTCAAAGAGGGGCGTGAAATACTTATAATTATCATGGGTGAGGATCAGCTCCATTGTGATGGGATGTTGAGAAAACTCCAACAATCACAATGAACATGTAAACATGTAATAACTAAGGATGCACCAATACGACCCTGAATAATAAATGGCTCAATCGTGAAAAATAATCTGGTAAACATGAAATGGGACGCCGTGTAATTAACTCTCAACGCGAAAGAGTCGTGACACAGGTGGCCTAGGTCACGGTTCATGTACTCCATGGGACTAGGTGGTATGTCATGTTAATCATGGTCATGCAAATATATTTAGCGTAGGGCAATAGAATAAGTCTTGAAATCAAAATGTAAAGCGTCATGGCAAAAGACCTAAAAATGGGGAAGCATAGCAGTCCTGGGGATGAATCATGAAAGAAGATTGTCCTTACTGACATGGACGGTATTCAGTACTTTATGTCCAGCGTAACGGAAAGGATGGATAAGAAGATGGAAGCTACTCCTGCTTAATGTGATCTACATGTTAAAGGACATATATAAGTTACTTGTTCATGATTAAGGTTACTTTCCATTTTTAGTAACTTTCTATTTTTAGTAACTTTCTATTTTTAGTAACTTTCTATTTTTAGTAACTTTCTATAATTAGGATTGATTCTTGATTTGTACGTTCCATGATTAACTTATTCCTATGATTAGTATGTTTCATGATTAGTAGTCTTGTTTTATTGGGTACTTTACAAAAATAGCAGATTTTAAATTATAGTTAGTTTCCAAAAATAGACTTTCCTAATAAACTTTCCATTAATTGAGTAACCTCATGATTTAATATTTTTCATAACTACCACCTTCCCAAAATAGACTTTCTAAAGAATAGCAGGTTTCGTTTATACTAGTAAGTTTCCTTAACAATAGAAGGTTTCTATAAATAGCAGGTTTTATTAATTAGCAGGTTTCTATAAATAGCAGGTTTCTATAATTATCAGGTTTCTATAAATAGACGGTTTCTATAATAGCAGGTTTCTATAATATCAGGTTTCTATAATAGCAGGTTTCTTAAATAGCAGGTTTCTATA
This sequence comes from Tanacetum coccineum, assembly GCA_026074375.1. Lineage (NCBI taxonomy): Eukaryota > Viridiplantae > Streptophyta > Magnoliopsida > Asterales > Asteraceae > Tanacetum > Tanacetum coccineum. The sequence continues at coordinate 65,569 of BQNB010004538.1, read as the reverse complement.
ATTTAATATCAAATGACATTTTCTACCCCACCCAACTTATTTTTCTGCACATCATAAAAAAATATAATAAACATGCTTAAATCAGACCCCAATGTTCTCAGAAATACAAAACAAGTCCTTATACTTTTAATTAGCTATCGGGTAACAATTAAATCACTTAAAACCCTAATTGAAATTTTTCCCCAATTATTACACAAATTTTTCAAAACACACATACAAACCCACCCCACACATAAACAATACAGTATTAGCATGTATTGGACCTGGGAAAAATATAAAAACCCCAACCCTAATTCGTTTTTCAATTATTTCTTCCTTTTCTCTTTATTTTCGAAATCGGTAAACACAAATAAATCTCCAATAATTATTCGAATCATTTATAAATTTTTCCAACATTTTATCTGAGTTATATGAGATAAAAGAAACCTAGAGAAAAAATATAAAAATAGGATGTCACAAATAGTTTTTAAGCCGATTTTCAAAACTTAACCTAAAAATTAGGGTTTCGAATATGATCTTGTTTTATAAATTCAAATTAAAATGCTTGATCATTTTATTATGCTTAGATAGAGAATTTAATGATGAAATGTGAGTTGTAAAAATACCTTGGTGATCCTTACGGGATTTTTATGAATTTATGAAAGGTTGATGATTTTCGAACCCTAAAGCTAAGACCAAAAATCGAATCAAGCATTTCATGCTTCCACTATTTTTTCCCATCACTTCTTAGCCTTAATTGATTTAGAAAAATGCACAAGCCTCTGGAAAATTCGTATGGTCCTCTTTGTTTATTTAGGGTTTCGGTTTGTTTTTGCATTTAAGATTTTTACAATTGAAAACTGAAAGAGTTATACATAAAATGATGTGGCGAGTTATATGGCTTTTCATATAGTTCAAAATCAGATTTTATTATTTCCATAATTTTTTATATTTATCTTTAAGTATTGTATATAATTACTAATGTATAATTCAATTATTTTACATAATTTGCTTTTTATACTATGTATATAATTTTAATTAATTTCATTGTAATAACATAAAGTGTTTTTAAACTTTACTAAATTTTCTAATTGTTAAATATTGTTTTTCATAATTTCTGCTATTTAAATGAAATTTGTTAAGCTTTTATGGAATTTTTATTGCCATTTGGGGTATTTAGTATTTTTACACTTGTTGAGTTTTTTGGTTTTATCATTATTTATTAGGTGATTGTGACATTTCGATTTTCAACCATGGATCTTTGTTGTTGCAAAATTTCTATGGCTTCATGTTCCACCCGAGGAATAATGAGTTGAGGCGTGATCCATCCCATTAGCGACTTTCGTATCGGCACATCCCAACCTTGAGGGCTACAGTGACCAGGCTTTTGACTACCCACGGAGTACTAGTATCGAGGACTCACGGACCTTCGGTTTAAAAAATCTTAGGTTTTCCGTTAATAAATAGATTATTAGACAAAACACAATTATAACAAAAATAGTCTTGTTCAAAAGAATATTTAAATTTAAGAAAATGTGTTTTTAACTATATTTATTAAATCACAAATAATAGTACACTTAATATAATTATTCATCCTTTAAAATTAGAAAATTTCGACCTTTTAGAAGGCTGCAAATCGAGTTGTGAGCCGGCATGATGCATCAAACTTTTTCAGTCTTGGATAAATTACGAGTGATTATTTAGAAGACTGCATCATCGGTTGTGAGCGGCAAGATGCAGTTAACTTTATAAGCCAACAGTTTTTATTATAATAATTACCTCATTTTTCATCATTTTTTATAAACACTTTATATTACCATGTATAGAGAAAATTTCTTTTAGAAAATTTTAAATATAGTTTTGAACTAAAATTATTGATATCGACCTATACTTCAAAAATTTGTTGATTTAAGTGTAATTTTCGAAAGAGCACATATGATTAGTCACGGTTTGAAGCTATACTGGAGAGAAATGCCACAAACTACACTTATGAGCTCTTAAGATTTCCAGCATAATCCTTATTTAGAATCTAACTCATAATTAAAACTTTTCATTTCTAGTGCTTCGCAAAGATCAGTGATTGATTAGTTAATAGTTAAGAAAACAAGCTAGAGCTCAACACGCTCGATCGAGTCAAAATTTATTCTTATTCTACCCAACAGGAAAGTCAAAATTATGACAAAACACTTATTTTTTTTTGAAAATTTTTAAATTTTTTTAATTTTTTTGGAATTTTGGTGGTAAAAAACAGGATACGTGAAAAACAACGAATGCAGGCACATCAAATCGATAGATCACCCTCAATACTAGATAATGAACATTGTCCTCAATGTTTTAAGAAGGGTCTAAACGTAAATTCTAAAGTGTTTTACTTAAATATGCTCATAGATAAACTGTTAGTCGATAAGATTAGGATATTAGATTCCCAAAAGAAGTTGAGGATGTGAAGCTCGAGTGAACGAAGGACAAAACACTTTGAGCACGAGAGGCTTCAAAATCGGGGCAATCCTGGACATACATCACAAAACACAATGCACGAGAAAAACGAGGAGGCGGGCCTCCTCACATCCACAACTTATCATTATACTATTATAATTCTATAAGGATAAGCATGGGTTGCACCCACGAGCGCTCTGAAAGGTCACCTAAGCTTGACCGTCCCGAATTGAGTTGTCATGGGGGATAGAAAGAGACTCTGGAACATCCTAAACACGGATGTCTTTCATAAGAGCTAAAAATATAAAAAAAACAAAAAAATCAAAAAAAAAACAAAAAACAAACAAATAAAAAAAAAAAAAAAAAAAAAAAAAGGAAAAAAACTCCATCGGGCTTTCAAAAATTTTAATGACTTTGAAAGCTTTAGAGTCCCAATGAGATAATTCCAGGAGAAGAGAAGTATGAACTCCTTTAGAAGTGAGAATCCCGGGGTTGAAAACTTTTTCTTCATTTTCGGATGAAAACGAGTAGAGTTTCGAGCCCGGGAACTTCTTTGTGGAAGGAAGTTCATAAAGAGGAGGATTAAAATCCTCAAGAATTAAAAGAATTTATGGTATTCTTTTCATTCTTTGAATCGTGGTGACTTCCAAAATGGTATCCATGAATGTGTATACCGGATTAAATTACTTCGTATAGTTATCGGTGTACGTCAATAGTATCAACTCAAAATCCTCATAGAGAACCGAGTCACACTTGGAAGGAAGGAAATCACTTGATCTAGGGGGATCAAGTTCATCAATCAAGAGTTTAGACTCTTTGATTTTATCTTCTTGGAGTCAAATGGATCTCCATAACATCATCATTATCGGACTCAAGTTCAACAAAGAATCATCATCCGCTCATCATATAATGGTGGAGATGATTAATCAAGAGTATGTTTTCATCGGTGAAAATCTAGGAATGAGTATCAACAAGATTAGTTATTTGGATCTGCAAGATTACCCTCATCAACCAAATCCTCAAGAATAGAATCTATTTCCTTGGTAGGATCATGGTTAAGCAAATATTCTATTTCTCTAAGATTAGATTCGATATCAAAAGGAAGATCATCATTTCCCGGTGGAAATGTAATAAAAGCGAGTTCATCGGCGAACTCCTCAAGCAAATGGTCAGGAGAAGATGAAGTGGTACGCCACTTACTTGGATTATGTGGAAGAGGAGAGAGATGAAGGAGCATTTATTTAATAATTCTCAATTAAACGAAGATCTACCTCTGGGTCAAGTCGGTATTCATCACTCCCCGGTGGAAATGAATCGCTTGCGAGATAAGCTTCGAATTCTTCCCAAATTAAATCACTTTCTTCTAAGGAAGTAAGTGTGGGAGAAGAAGAAACAATAGGGTCCGAAATTGGAGTGGGATTGCCACTCAGATGATTTGTTATCTTTTCATTTGCAAACAAGTCCTCAAGATAATCTTCATGAGAGACATTGTAGATGTCAATCATGTTGATTGATTCTTTTTTAGGCTTGTTAGAATAGCTTGAAGTATCATGTCTCATATCATGGTTATTTCCCATCACCATCACGGAGAATCATTTCTTCTTTGTGAACGACAATCCAAGCACGAGCGGTCCATAAGAAAGGTCTTCCCAAGACGAGGGGGACTCGAGGATCGCTCTCATAATCAACGATGACAAAATCAGCGGGGAATGTGAACTTTCCAACTGGAACAAAGACATCTCTTGCAATTCCAGCCGGTGTACAAATTGCCCGGTTAGCTAGTTCAAGGGTCATGCGGGTGGAAATAAGCTCGGGTAAACCTAACTTTTTCCAAACCGAGAGTGGCATCAAGTTGATGCTAGCACCTAGATCGGCTAGGGCCTTGCACTTGAGCTCACTAAAACCACACGGAATGAGAAATTTCCCAGGGTCACCTAGTTTTTCAGGTAACTTCTTGAGGATAACCGCTAAGCAATTTTCATTAAGAGATGTATTTGCTAGCTTTAAAAGTTTCTCCTTATTGGAAAGGAGACTTTTAAGCATTTTCTGGTACTTCGGTATTAGAATTAATGCATCAGCAAGAGTGATATTGATGTGTAGTTGTTTGAACATTTGCCAAAACTTATGAATTTGGATTTCATCTTTGTCTTGCTGTTTTTCTTGGTTCATTCTTGAAGGATAAGGGATATGAGGGTGACGAGGATCCCTTTGGTGCACCACATAATTTCTTAGTGAAGGAGGTTGAGCTTTTTGGACAAGAGGAGGTGGGACCTTAATGGTATAGGAACGGAAGGTCCATCAAGAACAAGACCACTTCGGGTGGTGATGGCTTTCAATTCACCTTTCGGGTTAGCAATGGTGTTGCCAGGGAGAGATCCCGAACCCGAAGAAGAAGCGGTGTTCATTTGGAAAAAGCTAGCCATCATGTTCTTAAGCTCATTGGTTTGGTTAGACATTGAAGCTTGAATCGAAGTTTTCATTTCATTTCTTAACTCATTTTTCACATTGTTAATTTGAGCTTGCATGGCTTTTATATTAACCTCATTTATCTTCTTAATTTTCTCCAACTCACTTAAAGGAACAACTTGATTTTGTTGAATTGGAGCTTGATAAGATGTATCTTGATTGAAATTGTTTCCTCGATTATATCCTTGAGGTTGGCTAAACCGGTTTTGATTATTTTGCACATTTGGTTGAGCAAAACCCGGTGGTCGAATTTGATTAGCCACACTCGGAGGACGATAACCGGAATTACCCTGATTGTAGTTAACCGCGGCTGCTGAAACGTATCCTTGAATATTATCCCAAAATTCTGGGAAAGTGTTGCCATCGGCGGCGAGACACTGATAATAAGGATGAGCACCACCGCAAGTAACACAAATTTCCTCAACGGCTTTTACGGAAGCTGGAGGTGGGGTTGCTTGAAATTGTTTGAGAATAGCGGTCATGGCGGTAGTCACAGCACTTGTTTGCTGATTTACTGCATGAGTAAGTTTGGCTATCTCAGAGGAAGAAGAAGAATTAACATCACTTGATTTCACTTGAGAAACAATCGATTTGTTTCGTGAATTGCGGACCTTGGATTTGTTTTCGATAATCGTCAACACATCTTGAGTACGTCTTTCCAAAAGATTGCCACCGGCGGCAGAATTCAAAGAATCTTGGTCGGCTGGGTTTAAGGCATTGTAGAAGGTATCAAGTTGATGCAATTCGGTAAAACCATGATGAGGGCATGCACGAAGGAGATCTTTGTAACGGTCCCATGCCTCATGAAACGATTCATCAAAACGTTGTTGAAAGTTGGAAATTTCATTTCGGAGATTTGTCGTTCTTGAGGGAGGAAAGAATTCATTGATGAATTTGGAAACAAGATCTTCCCAAGTGAGAATAGAACGAGGGGGTTCTTTTTCGAGCCAACGACGGGCTGCCCCCGCAAGAGAGAATGGAAAAAGCATAAGCTTAATCGCCGAATTAGGCACATCCTTGTATTTTATTGTGGAAGTTATTTTGTTAAACCAACGAATGTGATCATGAGGATTGTCTTTCTCAAGTCCGAAGAATTGGTCCGAAGTCATCATATTAATGAGACTATGCTTGAGCTCGAAATGCTCAGCAAGAATTGGTGGAACCACAATTGCCTCTGCATAACCCTCGGTGGGTGCACGGAGCAATTCCGCCATAGTACGTTGATCGGCCATCGTATCTACGGGAGATTCTTCAAGAGAAAAAGGTTGCTTTGAACGTCTACGGTTACGACGTTTCGGATTTGAAGTAGTTGGATTAGGAGAAGATTCACCAACTAGATTCGAAGAAGAGCGAGTGCGCATGCACTAAATACAAGAACAACACAATATTTTTGGTAACCGGATGTTAAAAGTCCACGGTAGCTCTTTAAACTACGCACAAGAGAGCGGAAGGAATTAGCACGCCGAAGCGATTTAAAAGCGTTCTTCCTTTTTGGGCGATGTTCCTTGGATCAAGCCCGCCTTATACCCTCCTTATAGTTTGTAATTCAAAGGTGAGCCGATTATAACGATTAACAACACGATTTGTTTTGTTGGTTTTTCAATTTTTTTGGTACTTTCAATACTTTAGGAAAAGTATTGTTGGTATTTTTTTAATTGAATGATGTTCATGACACGTTCCACGTGTCGAACCTTAAGAAGTGTTTGGCTGATCCAACACTGCAAGTGCCTTTATATGAGATTCGATTTGATGCTAAGTTGAATTTTGTGGAAGAGCCTGTGGAAATTTTGGAAAGGGAGTTTAAGAAATTGAAGCGTAGTAGGATTTCCATCGTCAAGGTTCGGTGGAATTTGAAACGTGGCCCTGAATTCACGTGGGAACGGGAAAATCAGATGAAATTAAAGTACCCGCGTTTGTTTAGTGATGTTAGTAGTTGAATTTCGGGGACGAAATTCTTTTAAGGATGGTAGAATGTAACATTTGCCCTTTTTGTGTTCTGAATATTTTATTTATAGTCCTTTGACTATTTGACTTTTGTCAGTTTATCCAGATTTTTGTATCGTGTTGACAGTGGTGATTTTATGAGTATTGTGATGAATTGTGGTTTATTGTGATTAATAATCCCTTTTAGAAGGTATTATTGTATTATTTGTATTCCGGGTGGTTTGACCCGTAATTTTTGAGAAATGCCGAAAAACGAGTCTGACACGTCCGTTAATGTCCAAATGAGTTTTGAAAGGGTTTAAAGTGAAAATATGTCGTGTGAATACTCTAAGTTAATGGAAAAGTATTTTTAAAGTGAATAAAAATGCTAATTAACTTTGAGGTAAATGTTACTGTTGAGTTTTACGAGTATTTAAGTGATCCCGACACAAAAAGAAAGACCCGAGACCCCCAGGATCCCATGGCCGGTCAAATGGTCAAGAGGGAACAAGAAGGCTAGTTTTTAGCAAGGTTGTCTAAAGTGTGTATCAATATATTCCTTTCACTAGTTCATTTTTATCCTTATCATTTCAAAAAAAAACACACACACGCACTTTGGTGTGTCCTCTCTTCACGTCCGAACTCCACACACACATAATATATTTTTGAACTTTGATCAAGAAAACACGAAGACATAAATATTGGGTTGATTCTAGTGTTCGGGTATTCATTTAAACAGCGTTTGGGTTGTCCGGTTCGTGTCGAAATCTACAAATTTGAAGATTTTCTTGTAAGTTTTCAAATTTAAATTTCGTTTGTCCTTTTGAGTTTATTTTGATGCATAGATGTTAGTTGTACAAGTTGATCGTCGTGAAAATCGATTTTTGGAAGCGAAATGAATAAAAAAATGGTGTGTTTGGTTCGTGTATGGTAAAAAGGAAAAATAGGGTTTTTGTAGTTTTGATGTTGTGGTCGTGATGGTTGAATAATATATGTTGCTAGATAGCTTATTTTTGGTAGTAGCTTGTATAGCTTATTCGGGCTTATTTTAAGCTATTTCTTAGCTTATTTTGGGCTTATAAGCCACGAAAATTCCTCATAATTAATAGGAAAATGATTTTGACTATTTTGTGTTATGACGTATATTTGTGGACTATTTTTGAGGCTTATGGTAGTAACCAAATGCGATACGTAGCTTACTAGCTTATTTTTTTAGCTTAATATACGTATTTTTGAGCATATGGGCTCACGGCCCAATAAGTCTATTTAAGCTGTGGCTTAGTGGGAGGGCTTATTGAGGTCCGAATTATTTTCTACTTATAAGTATATACTTATATATGTAAATGGACCTTGATTTTGGGCTTGGATCGTATTTTGAACTTATAAATATCTTAATGGACCCTTATTGGACCTTAAAGCCCAATAAGCGATATTTAGTCGTTATGAGAGTTTTGATGGACTTTTGAAAGTGAAAATGTGTTTACGAAGTGATATTGAACGATGTTTTAGGAAAAACATTTTAGTAAACGGAAAAGATTGAGAATTTGGAATTTTGTCGAAAAGTGTCGAATTTATGAAAAATGTTGAAAATAAGGTTTGAAACCTTGAAAAACGTTGTTTGAGCGTCCGGGTCATGTCGAAATTTCGTAAAAAGTTTATACTTAAAAAATTTCCTAAAAACATGATTTTTGATTTTTAGATAATAAAATATTATTTAATTATTTTATTTATTTAATAAATTCACTAATAGACAAAAAATATAATTTTTCTCGAAACTTCTCTAATGTGTTTATTATGAGTAAACGTTTCATTTTCAACCGTGTTATGATTATTTTGGAGTGACTAAGGTTACCGAATGAACTTGTCGATATATATTTATAATTATTAATTATAAATATTTATTTATATTACTTATCTATTTTTCTTAAATTGTATAAGTATGTATTACCGAGTAATGAGATTGATATGATTTTGGAGATATGTCGTCAACCATCACACCAATAAATTGTTTTGGATAATTGTACAATGCGTGTAAACTCTATGCATCAAACGTGAAGATTATTTTGGAATTGGATGATTAAATTGGGACATTAACTGGACTAGGTCGTATGCGGGCGTCGTTGCATTCGCTTGTGTGATTGAGATTTTGTTGTTAAAGACTTGCTTAAGGTGAGTTCTCGTAGCCCCACTTTTTACTATTTTTCCCTTGAGGGAAAATGATACTCAAATGTGTTTTGAAATATTTTAAATTGAACTGTGCGAAATGTGGTTTTATTTTTTTTGACAAGATATGTGCTTATGACTGTTATGTGAATATTATGCATGATTATTGGATCGGATGGGTACGCCTACCCAGTGTTGTGAGATTATTGGATCGGATGGGTACGCCTACCCAAGTTTGTGTGAGGTCCTGCCCTAATATTAGTGCTCCAGCTGGTAGGCCCTTTAGGTGCGTAAGTGACATATGGTGATTGACTAGTGTAGGATGCTATGTCTTGAATTGATTGCATATATTCACTTTCATATAGCACTATTGTCCACTGTTGAAATATTGGCACAACTTTTAGGTTTAAGGTCAAACTTACGAGCTCACCAACATTATTGTTGACGTTTTCGAGTATCATTTTCAGGTGAAGTGAAAAAAGAATAGTTTGGTGATTGTGATAGCAGACTTAGAAGTATCCCGAGTGGAATATTATGTGAAGTCTTGCTTGCTTATTGTTTTGATTTTAGTATTTGAATGTTTTAGATTAAGTTTTGATTTTGGTCCCCTGTGTGGGCAGTTGAATAATTGTAAGAGATTGTGGATTTTAGTTGTGATTTGGGACATCATTCGAGTTATTCGAGGTTGATGGTCTTCATAGCACTTGGAGTTTATGCAATGTAGTTTTCTCTATTTGGCACCTTGTGTTATGATTGATCATTATGTTGCATCCCTGAGTTTCTGCCTTATCGGGGTGTGACAAATTGGTGATCAGAGCCAACGTTATAGAGAACTAGGTGGATTGGCCTGGACTATAACCTAAGATCCGTCGTTTAGTTGCGTATAGGATTTATGTGCGCGGTGTTTCGCTTTTGTGTGCTTTTGTGTGATCGCACTTTGGTGCTTTAGTTATGTCAGTCAGTGAAATGTGTGAGCTCAATATCGAATATGACTCGAACGGATGCGAATATAAGTACGGTGGCCAACGTAGTTATAAGTGTATCACAACTCACTCATACTTAATAATGTTGTTCGCACAAATCGATGTTGACACCATAGGGTGGTGTTATGTATATATATAGTAAGACATTCTATATATATGCCAGTCTTCCTGCCTGCCCAACGTTGCCCATGTTCTCCCTTATATAGATAACGCCGCCAAGGATGAGGACTCGAAGTACTGGCCAGCTTGCTACCGAATCACTAGGAGGGGGAACGGGTGTACAGGTTGGTAGAGGTAGAAGGGGTAGAAGACCTAAGGAAGGTAATGATGAGCGTGTTGATGATTTGAATGGTCAAAGAAATGACCAAGGTATGGGAGCTAATGAGGATGTAGAGGGAGTCAATGGGAATGTAGAGGGAGCCAATGGGGGAGCACCCGACTTCTCAACGATCATTGCCCAATAATTGCAGAACTTCCTACCCGCCATGTTGGCTCAGGTTAGTAACCAAGGAATTGTTGGAAATCAGAATGGTAATGTGGTTAATAAGAACGTTCAGGAGAATGTTAGGAATGTGTTAGTGAATAGCAACCGGTTAGGTTGTTCATATAAGGAGTTCTTAGCTTGTAACCCTAAGGAATATGATGGTAAAGGAGGTGTTGTAGTTCTTACTCGATGGATCGAGAAGATGGAGAATTTGCAAGATATGAGTGGTTGTAGTGTTAACCAAAAAGTGAAATACACTGCTGGTTCATTCGTGGGTAAGGCTTTAACGTGGTGGAACTCTCAGATCCGCACGCTAAGTCGAGAAATTGCTGTTAGTATGTCATGGAATGAATTTAAGTTTATGATGATACAAGAGTTTTGTCCTAGTCATGAGATGCAAAAGTTGGAATCTGAGTTGTGGAATCACGCCATGGTCGGGGCTGGCCATGCTGCGTATACTGATAAGTTTCATGAGTTGGCTAGGTTAGTTCCACATTTGGTAACTTCAAAGAATAGGATGATTGAGAGGTATATGTATGGATTTGCTCCACAAATCTGTGGGATGGTGGCAGCAACAGAGCCAAAGACTATTCAAAAGGCTGTGCAGATTTCTGGTGCACTGACCGATGAAACTGTAAGAAATGGATCAATTAAGAAGGTTGAGAAAAAGGGAATGTAAGGGAACCTAGCAAGGATAAGAATGGTAGGGATGATAATAAGAGGACTAGGACTGGGAATGATTTTGCTACTACTGTAAACTCTATAGGAAGAGAGAATACGGGTACTTGGCCCAAGTGTACCACCTGCAACTCCTACCATGCACCCGGAGGGCCGTGTCGCATATGCTTCAACTATAACCGCCCGGGTCATTTGGTAAGGGATTGTAGATGTGTGCCGAGGAATATGAATCCTGTTAATGCTAGAAACCCAACTGTTAAGGCATGTTATGAATGTGGTATTACCGACCATGTTAGGCCAGCTTGTCCTAGGTGGAATAGGGCACAAGGACTGGGAGAAAATCATCCAAATCAAGTTGCTGCTAATAACAGGGGTCAGGGTTGTGGAAACCAAGGGAACCAGGCTAGGGGTAGGGCATTCATGTTGGGAGAAAAGGAAGCTCGCCAAGATCCGAACATTACGACGAGTACGTTTACTTTGAACAATCATTTTGCCACTACCTTATTTGACTCTGGTGCCAATTATAGTTTTGTTTCCACTACTTTTATACCTCTGTTAGGCTTAGAGCCCAGCGACTTAGGTTTCAAATATGAGATTGAGATAGCTAGCGGACAGCTAGTAGAGATTGATAAGATTATTAAGGGTTGTAAACTAGAAATCGAGGGTCATGTCTTTGACATCGATTTTATACCTTTTGGACAAGGGAGTTTTGATGTGATTATAGGTATGGACTGGTTGTCAAATTATAAGGCTGAAATAATTTGCCATGAGAAGGTAGTGAGGATACCACTACCGGATGGAAAGGTGCTTAGAGTATTAAGAGAGAGACTGGAAGAGAAAGCGAGACTCTCGATGAGTGCTAAGGCTAGTGAAAAGAAATAAGAAAAGGTTGTTGTAGTTAGAGATTTTCTTGAGGTATTCCCAAATGATCTATTTGGATTACCGCCTATTCAGGAAGTTAAGTTTCAGATTGAGTTAATCCCTGGAGCAATGCCGGTAGCCAAGTCTCCTTATCGTTTAGCACCTTCTGAATTGGAGGAGTTGTCAGGAAAACTCAAGGAACTCTAAGACAAAGGTTTCATTCGACCAAGTTCTTTGCCTTGGGGAGCGCCGGTGTTGAATCTCACTTGATAGGAATCAAGCGAGTAGACCTAAGTTAAACAATGGTCGAAACCTAACTAATCCCCGACAGCGGCGCCAAAAACTTGTTGTGCGGTTGTCGTAAAGACTTCAACACGAAGTTTTACAACTCCCTAGGCCGCGTACCAAATCTGTGTAGTAGTAGTATAGGTAGGACTCGAGGGTTGTTATCGTTCTCTAGGGGAATAGGTTAGGAAGGCTCGAACAGAATCTAATAGAGGTCTACGGGGTTGAGAGAATATTCTTTTTGTATTTTTATTTTATAGAAAGCAGTAAAAATTATTGGTTTGAGAGGTTGATTTGATTAAACTAATAAAACTAAATATTATCTAATCTAATGGTGATAACTTTATGATAAAAAGATGTATTTACTTAATCATGTACTACTCCTTAGATTGCTTCTCCTAATCCTGTTGCTTTTGTGATGATCTGTGTAAGTATTTCCTAAGTTATAAACGAATTATACGAACTCGCCGTCTATTTAATATTCCGTTAAGGCAACGTACATTAAGGTAGTATGAAGACTTTTACAAGGCCCCTAAGTGTATATTTAAATGCAATTGAAATATCTTAAGAGGGATCAACCATATTAGGGGTAAGGTAGCATGAAGACTCTTACCGATGGTATCCTTTCTACACACTCGCGTTTCCCTAGACGTCTATGCTAATTTAATATCTTATGGCTAGTTTTCTAAAGCCTAACGAGCACATCCATCACAAGAAGAAACATTAAAAGGATCTACAATCTAAGTTTCATACAATCATAAGTAAATACATAGGAGGGTTTTTCCTAACATGTTATAAAGAAAGCAAGAACATAAATCAATCAAACACATAGACATATTGAATGATTAAAGATAAACACTCTTACTTGATTAAAACATGGATCAAGGTCAGTTACAATAGGGTTTTGAGGCCCTAAAGACGGCCTAAAAGCTACTAGAATGATTAGGGTTCGTCTCCTAAAAGTTATACAAAGTTACACACTAAAAACCCTAAAATCGGTTTTGTATTTATAGGAAAAACGATGTGACGGCGTCAAGTAGTGGTTGCGACGCCGTCACCATGTCAAATCATCTAGATCTGATTTAAGTCGGTTACGTCCTGACGCCGTCGTCAAATCCTCGACGTCGTCACTAGAAAGATCACGACGGCGTCGCTTTATGCTTGCGACGCCATCTCCACGGTCTGTTTGCATCATTCTTCATGAGATTTTGGTGTAGGTCCGTAGTCTTGTTTGTTTCTTCTCTAAATGAGCCCAAGTTATGTGTATTTCCTCCAAATGTCATCCAAGTGATGAAAACCTGAAAACAAACGATTAAGCACATAATTTGGGCATATTTGCATGATTTAGGGGGTTAAATGACCCGAAATAATGTATAAAATGACACCTCATCAACACTCAAATATTATCAAGTATCAAAGCAGCTCTTTGGGTAATGTACTTTCCATAACCCTCTTCATTAATGACTATGTGATGTATTGTACCACATATTGTACTTGAGAGATCTTTTAGAGTTACTGTAGATCGCCAAGGGCATTTGGAGCTGATGAGGTGTCATTTTATACACTTTTTAGGGTCATTAACCCCTAAATCGTGCATTTATGCCCAAAATGGGTACTTAATCGTTCCTTTTTAGGTATTTAGCATTTGGAAGGCATTTGGAAGAAATACACGTGACTTGGGCTCATTTAGAGAAGAAACGGACAAGACTACGAACCAACACCAAGACTCTTGAAGATTTGTGCTCACAGAGCCTGGAGATGGCGTCACCAGTTCTACACGACGCCGTCACAACCCACCTAGTGACGGCGTCACAACATTTCATGATGGCGTCAGCACGCACCGACTCGCACGCAGATCTAGAAGATTTTACTCATGACGGCGTCACGATTAAAACGTGACGGCGTCACAGCGATTTTCCTTTATATACAAACTGGGGGAGATTAGGGTTTGGTTTTAGGTGTGTAACTTTAGAATAAAGGGGACGAAACCCTAGTTCGCTTAGCAGCTATTTAGGAAGATTTTAGGGCCTCAAATCCCTATTGTAACTCCTTCAATTCATGTTTTAATCAAGTATGACTATCTTAATCATTTAATATGTCTTGTTGTTTGATTCATTATTGTTCTTGCTTTATCTTTAACATGCTTGGCTAAACTCCTTATTGTGTTCATTTATGATTGTATGAAACCTAGAATGTAGATCTTAGTGGTGTTGCTTCTTGTGATGAATATGCATGTTAGGCTTTAGAAAACCAGCTTTTGTCTGTATTGCTATTGATATGTCTAGGGAAACATGATTGTGTAGAAAGGATACCATCGGGTAACAGTCTTTATACTACCATGCCCCTTATATGGTTGATCTACTTTTAATATATTTCAAACGCATTTAATATACTCTTAGGGGACTTGTAATAGTATTCATACTATCTTACTTATGCGCTGCTTTAACGGAATATTAAATAGACGGCGGGTTTGTGTAATCTGTTCATGACTTAGGAAATAATTACATAAATTATCACAAGTGTGACAAAGCAACAACACTGGGAGAAGCAATCTAGGGAGTAATACATGATTAAATGAATATAATCTTTTATTATATTGTTATCACCATTAGCGTAGTTTATTTAGTTTAATAGCTAAAACCAAAACCACCTCTTAAATATATGATTTTACCTGCTTTCATAAAATATAAAAATACAAAATTAATCTTCTCTCAACCCCTAGAATTCTGTTAGACCGTAATCAAGCCTTCCCAACCTATTCCCCTAGAGAACAATAACAAACCCCGAGTCTTGCCTATACTACTACTACAACGATTAGGTACTCTGCCTAGGGAGTTGTAAGACTTCTTGTTGAAGTCCTTACGACAACCGCATCAAGTTTTTGGTGCCGCTACCGGGGAATAGTTAGGTTTTGATCATAGTTTAGCTTAGTTCTACTTGCTTGAATCCTTTCAAGTGAGATATTTAATTTCTACATATTAGCTTTCTCGTAGTCTATCTTTTCTTCATGTTATTTGTTTCGTAACTCATTCTCGTCAACCACCATGGGAGACGAGAATCCTATCCGCACTCTTAGAGAGTACTCCAAACCTAGCCACGAGGGCTACAGGAACACCATTGAGCTCCCCATAGGGAACAATGTTAGGTAACCTCATTTGACTCCGCACCATCAGGTTGGCGCAAAACATGGCTATGGCTATTCCACGGAATTCAGTCTGAGGATCCGAACCAACACCTCAAGGACTTCCTTAAACTTGTGGACTCACTTGACCTTGACGGTGCAAATAGGGAAAGAATGCGCCTGCGTTTATTTTAATTTTCCCTTCGTGATCAAGCTAGCAATTGGCTTGAACGTCTTCCTACAGGATCCATCACCACATGGGAGGATCTTGCTACTTGTTTCCTTGTTCAATTCTTTCCACCGAGGAAGGACCGCAAAACTCCGCAATGATATCCTGATGTTCCAACAACATCATGGAGAATCTTTATCTGAAGCATGGACTCGTTTCAAGGACTTACTCCAAAAAGTCCCTCATCATGGCATCGATCGTTGGCTTCAAATCCAAATTTTTTATGATCATGTCTCCTTTCATCATCATGTCTCCTTTCATCTTAAGTGCAAGATTGACTGCGTCGCCGGCGGCAAACTCCGCAATAAGAATGCTGATGAATCTTAGGAAATCATTGAGAATCTCACCCTTTACAACCATGAGGGCTAAAATGACACGAAAGAATTCGTCAAGCCTTCCTTATCCTTGCAGTTATCATAGCCACCTGCCATCGAATGTCAATTTCTTCCATAGCATCTTCATCAATTTGTAGCAGTTCTTCATCATCATGAGTTGTGGGCATGGATGCTTGTTGAGCAAAGAAGGAGCATATGATTTCATCTGAGTGGGAAGCACAGTTAGGAGCAGTTTGCACCTTGCTTGAGGTAGTCTGAGTATATCCTTTTGGGATATGTGCTGGTTCAGCAGTACTTTGTTTCAAAGTACTGCCTTTGACTTCTGTGGACAGAAAAGCAATATTTTGAGAGTTTGAGTTTGAAACGCCCATCAATTCATGCTCATAAACCTTCAAGTTGTTGTAGAGATCATCAAACTCCAATTCATCCAATCCAGGTTGTCCCCGAATCATTGTAGCAACTACATGCCACACAGATGGTAAACTTCTTAGAAACTTCAAATTCGCATCTTCAAGGGACACTTTAGCATCATATAATTCAAGCATACTAAGAATGTTCTGAAACCTTTCGTATGCTGAATCTAGCTCTTCTCTAGATCCGATAGTAAACGTCTCGAATTGTTGTTTCAAAAGATTCTTTTGCATCTTCTTTGATGCTTCATTGCCTCCAAATCTTGCTTTTATGGCTGTCCATAAGGTTTTTGCATTTGTGGCATCATGAAAACTAAGCAGATGTCTATCAGGTATTGCAGAAAGCAATATGTTAAGGGCTTTCTCATTGTTTCTTCTTGCGTTGGCAGCAAGTGAAGTTTTTGGTGCTGACGAGGATGCAGGATCAGTTGTGGCTTGGTCTCCATTGGTGATTATATCCCATAGAATATGATCAGTGATAGCAATATACTGTCGCATCTTCATGGACCATAGGTCATATTCACCCTTCTTGATCATAGGGATTCTTAGTGCAGTGACGGACGAGGTGGGAGGGATAGGTTCAGCTTCAGACATCTTTTATGAGTTTTGAAAGATTTCGAATGATTAAAAGTTCTTCTAGATCAGAGTCTCTACACAAGCTCTGATACCACTTGTAGGATCATTATTCCTTAATGAAACACTGATATACTGTCAACTATGCGGAATCTAGTTGGCAGTACTAAGAAGAACACACACTGATTAATCAAACGATTTGTATTACCACACTTTGAATCTATCTCACTCTCATCTTCAACTTCCATTCCATGATCCAGCATCCTGATCATCAACTCTCTAGATAGAGGATATCTTCTTTCAGCCAGCATGTGAATCGTTGTCCCATCCTCTAACTCTAGTGTATGCACTCCTGAAGATTCATTAAGCCTCCATCTTATGATTTCCCAATCTTCTTGATTCTTCCAGAAGTCATCATCACTTGTTTCAGGTGTCTCCCAAATGGTTGTAAGATCACCTAGAAGTACCAAACCTAAACCAGTTGGAGGGATGTGCTCATAATAGTCTTGTACAACCCGATGTAGGTGATATAAATCCTGTCTATCCAAGATATGCAGTATCTCCCACAAAGTATTGAATGCTCTAAAATGATTATTTGCCCTGAAGATTATGAGATACTCTCCATCGGGTGAGTCAATGACTTTGAACTCTGTAATCACGGAGATTGCTTCTTGTGACTCTCTATCTTGTGCATTCTGCTCAAAGTCTACAATCCTAAGATAGTTTCTAAGCGCATCAATTGTTTCTGTCCTCAACTTAAGCTTCTTTGATGGCTTTTCTTCAGAAATTGTAGCTTTTCTCTTCCTTAAGAGTCTCTTTGTATCTCTTTCCTGCAACAACTGCTTTTCTTTCTCTGAGCCCATTGGAATAAAATCTTTGAAGGAGTCTTTGATGGATTCTTGAACTTTGTCATATAGTTCCTTCATCTGTGGATACTTAAGTTTTTGCAAATTCTTGTATCCTTGACCTTTTAAGAAGTTCATCATTTGATTCCTTTCTTGAGCAAGAGAAGTAGGTTTCTTCAAAATAGTCTTTGGCTTTGCTTTCTTCAATTCTTCCAACCTTTTTCTTTCTTCTTCTGCATCCCATTCAGCTTGAATCTTTCTAGCAACCTCCTCATCATTTGTGGTTTCCAAGGCTCTGATTTGTTGAAGAGTTATTTTCTTCTTTTTGGGCTCTTCAACCAATATTCCTTTGCCTTTATCTTTTGGATCAGTAGCTTGAGTTGGTTGTTGAGGTTGAGATTGTATGGGACCAGGAATGCTTAAACCTCTTGGTCTACTGATATTGAGAGAGATATCAGCAAGAACTTCATCAACTTTGAACTGTTCTTCAGGCTCTATATTTTGAGTTGGACGAATTGGGCTTGAAGGACCTGCTTCATCATCAAAAATTAAGGTCCTTGGAGTAATAGTACTCTGTCTAGCAGTACTTTGAATATCCAAAAATGGACGGAGTGACGACTATACAATCTTAACCGGGGAGGTTGATATAGCAATATGATAGTAAATAGCCAAGTCACGCAACCTTGTGGAAATATCTTGTGTCTTAGGAAGATTGTACTCTAGAACTTTAGTTTTAAGAGTTATGAGTTTGATTGAAGAGTTTGGAATTATTGTATCACCGTTTGGGCCATCATAATTCAGAATTCATTCAGTAAACGTTTGAGGGAGCTAGGGCACTTTAAAAATCGTAAGCCCAACAATAGTCAGAACGTCAATACCAAGATGAAACCCCTGATATGAAGCTCCTATGTATTGTTGATATGATATAATCGGTTTTAAGCGTTTTGATTAATATCTGGAAATGTTAAGCACGAGAAGCGTTATTTAAAGTTATGTCATGTAAGGTTTTAAACATGTTTTTATACTTTTTCAAAATGTTACATTTTAGACCCTTGAGTTTGAAAAGTGGCAAAATATACCCTTTTTTTCGGGGGGGGAGTTTGCACTTTTCGAGTATGGTCCTTAAGTTATAAAAGAATATACCTAGTAAACCTTTGTACTTTGAAAGTGATATAATAGACCATTTATAGTTTATAAACTTTGATAATATGACATGTTCAGCCCTTTAGTTATAAGTTTCAGAAAGTTACGATATATCCCCTTGCAAGGATTATAATTACAAAAACATGTCAAATTGAATGGCAAGCTTATTTTAACATTTCAAAAGATATTTATAAGTTATAATAAATCAAATATGAGTTTTAAAACGTTAACGCAAGTTAGAATTACGATTTGTTAAGCTAGGTAGCAAAACGGGTCAAATTAGGGTTTTTAAAAAAGTATAGCTAGCGTGGTTGTTTTAATTTTCAAATTCCTTCAATAATCAATAAAGTGGTTATTTTTACATTAGTTAAGCATGCTAGGATAGATTATAATAACATTTAACCATTATGACATTTAGTTTTAAGAAAAACGTGAAATTAGGGTTTCGGGTGTACGGTTTTGGATCAAAACAGAAAATGAGCATGAATTGATTTATGAAACTTTAACAAGAGTATATTTAGGATCATATGAACATTATAAGAGTGTAGAAGCTGAATTAGAATATCTAGAACTTGGGTTTGAGCTTCAAGGAGCAAAAATGGTGGAAATGGGTCATTTCGGGTAGTATTTCCACTCGTACGCCTTGTATCTTGTTACCGGGGCTTCAAATCTTCAAAGCTTTGCTTGAATGATCTTATTATATGATCCTAGGATCATATGGAGCAGATAATGTTTGCTCAATTGGGTTATAGAAAGAAGAAGTGGGGGATGAGAATGAATGAAGGGTTATGGGTTCTATTTATAGGTAAAGGACCCTTAGAGGCCAAGGTTTCTTTGAAATATGATCTAGGACACATGGAACATCTAGAGGGTGATTAGGAGTAGCTATGGGATGTGTTGGATAGGCTAGAAGCTAGCAAGGTACTTGATGGAAACAATCCCCCATGTGCTTGTTGCGGACTGCAAGCAAAAAGGGAGATGTGCTTCTATTTTGGACAAGAAATGTTTAGTAGGTGGGTAAGCCGCTTGGGAGACATGTGGGTGAGTCCATGATCGTTGTGAAAATCGATTTTTGGAAGCGAAATGAATATAAAGGGTGGTGTTTGGTTCGTGTATGGTAAAAAGGAAAAAGAAGGTTTTTGTAGTTTTGATGTTGTGATCGTGATGGTTGAATAATATATGTTGCTAGATAGCTTATTTTTGGTAGTAGCTTGTATAGCTTATTCGGGCTTATTTTAAGCTATTTCTTAGCTTATTTTGGGCTTATAAGCCACGAAAATTCCTCATAATTAATAGGAAAATGATTTTGACTATTTTGTGTTATGACGTATATTTGTGGACTATTTTTGAGGCTTATGGTAGTAACCAAATGCGATACGTAGCTTACTAGCTTATTTTTTTAGCTTAATATACGTATTTTTGAGCATATGGGCTCACGGCCCAATAAGTCTATTTAAGCTGTGGCTTAGTGGGAGGGCTTATTGAGGTCCGAATTATTTTCTACTTATAAGTATATACTTATATATGTAAATGGACCTTGATTTTGGGCTTGGATCGTATTTTGAACTTATAAATATCTTAATGGACCCTTATTGGACCTTAAAGCCCAATAAGCGATATTTAGTCGTTATGAGAGTTTTGATGGACTTTTGAAAGTGAAAATGTGTTTACGAAGTGATATTGAACGATGTTTTAGGAAAAACATTTTAGTAAACGGAAAAGATTGAGAATTTGGAATTTTGTCGAAAAGTGTCGAATTTATGAAAAATGTTGAAAATAAGGTTTGAAACCTTGAAAAACGTTGTTTGAGCGTCCGGGTCATGTCGAAATTTCGTAAAAAGTTTATACTTAAAAAATTTCCTAAAAACATGATTTTTGATTTTTAGATAATAAAATATTATTTAATTATTTTATTTATTTAATAAATTCACTAATAGACAAAAAATATAATTTTTCTCGAAACTTCTCTAATGTGTTTATTATGAGTAAACGTTTCATTTTCAACCGTGTTATGATTATTTTGGAGTGACTAAGGTTACCGAATGAACTTGTCGATATATATTTATAATTATTAATTATAAATATTTATTTATATTACTTATCTATTTTTCTTAAATTGTATAAGTATGTATTACCGAGTAATGAGATTGATATGATTTTGGAGATATGTCGTCAACCATCACACCAATAAATTGTTTTGGATAATTGTACAATGCGTGTAAACTCTATGCATCAAACGTGAAGATTATTTTGGAATTGGATGATTAAATTGGGACATTAACTGGACTAGGTCGTATGCGGGCGTCGTTGCATTCGCTTGTGTGATTGAGATTTTGTTGTTAAAGACTTGCTTAAGGTGAGTTCTCGTAGCCCCACTTTTTACTATTTTTCCCTTGAGGGAAAATGATACTCAAATGTGTTTTGAAATATTTTAAATTGAACTGTGCGAAATGTGGTTTTATTTTTTTTGACAAGATATGTGCTTATGACTGTTATGTGAATATTATGCATGATTATTGGATCGGATGGGTATGCCTACCCAGTGTTGTGAGATTATTGGATCGGATGGGTACGCCTACCCAATATTTATGTGATTATTGGAGCAGATGGGTACGCCTACCCAAGTTTGTGTGAGGTCCTGCCCTAATATTAGTGCTCCAGCTGGTAGGCCCTTTAGGTGCGTAAGTGACATATGGTGATTGACTAGCGTTGGATGCTATGTCTTGAATTGTTTGCTTATATTCACTTTCATATAGCACTATTGTCCACTGTTGAAATATTGGCACAACTTTTAGGTTTAAGGTCAAACTTACGAGCTCACCAACATTATTGCTGACGTTTTCGAGTATCATTTTCAGGTGAAGTGAAAAAAGAATAGTTTGGTGATTGTGATAGCAGACTTAGAAGTATCTCGAGTGGAATATTATGTGAAGTCTTGCTTGCTTATTGTTTTGATTTTAGTATT
Organism: Tanacetum coccineum; assembly: GCA_026074375.1. Classification (NCBI taxonomy): domain Eukaryota; kingdom Viridiplantae; phylum Streptophyta; class Magnoliopsida; order Asterales; family Asteraceae; genus Tanacetum; species Tanacetum coccineum. The sequence continues at coordinate 43,690 of BQNB010004538.1, read as the reverse complement.
TGAATGTTTTAGATTAAGTTTTGATTTTGGTCCCCTGTGTGGGCAGTTGAATAATTGTAAGAGATTGTGGATTTTAGTTGTGATTTGGGACATCATTCGAGTTATTCGAGGTTGATGGTCTTCATAGCACTTGGAGTTTATGCAATGTAGTTTTCTCTATTTGGCACCTTGTGTTATGATTGATCATTATGTTGCATCCCTGAGTTTCTGCCTTATCGGGGTGTGACAAATTGGTGATCAGAGCCAACGTTATAGAGAACTAGGTGGATTGGCCTGGACTATAACCTAAGATCCGTCGTTTAGTTGCGTATAGGATTTATGTGCGCGGTGTTTCGCTTTTGTGTGCTTTTGTGTGATCGCACTTTGGTGCTTTAGTTATGTCAGTCAGTGAAATGTGTGAGCTCAATATCGAATATGACTCGAACGGATGCGAATATAAGTACGGTGGCCAACGTAGTTATAAGTGTATCACAACTCACTCATACTTAATAATGTTGTTCACACAAATAGAGTGTTTTGCTCAGTTGGAGTAATTACTTTAGGGACATGAGTGGTTTTTGTGAGTTCAGTTAGTGAACGATTATGAGGTATGATATAGTATGAAATATCAAAATTTACTTGATATTGTCTAGATAGATCATCCTCATGAATATATTCATTAGGAGGGTATCTAGATGAATCATTTATTCCAATTTCATCTACTGAGGTGCTGGTAAACATGATGGCTTCTATACTCTCATCAACGGTAACATGATAAGTCTCCTCAACCTGTTTTCTTCTAGTGTTAAAGACTCTGAAGGCTTTAGAGATAAAAAGGGATCTAGGAAAGTATCCATAATCAGCTTTTGCATCAATTTTTCTAGATGATCTTTTATGATTATGAATAAAAACAGGGACATCCAAATTACATGATAGTAGCTGTTTCAAGGGATTCTCTTTCTCTAAATATATCATAAGGAGTCTTATCATGTCTTTTGACAATGACTGTTCTGTTATGAGTATAGCAAGCAATTCTTACTTCTTCAAAGTCCATAAGTGCTTTGAGAGTACTGAACCATTCAACGTTGTTCTAGTAGCTTCAATAATAGTTCTTTCTTCCTTTTTGAGCCACACCATATTGTTCAGGTGTGTAAGGAGAATAGAAGTTCTGAGAAATTCCTTTCTCATCACAAAAACTCTTAAGTTCCTGATTTTTGAACTCGGTCCCATTATGAGTTCTGATTTGTTTGACTTTAACATCATTTTGATTTTCAATCATTCTGATAAAGGACATTATGATTTCAGCTGCCTGACTCTTCTTATTAAGAAAGTACACCCATGTGTACCTTGAGTACTCATTAACAATGACTAAGGTGTAATGATGGCTTCCATACTCTCATCAACAGTAACATGATAAGTCTCCTCAACCTGTTTTCTTCTAGTGTTAAAGACTCTGAAGGCTTTAGAGATAAAAGAGTATCCTAGAAAGTATCCATCTTCAGCTTTTACATCAATTTTTCCTAGATGATCCTTCTGATTATGAATAAACACAAGACATCCAAATACACGAAAGTAGTTGATATCAAGGATTCTCTCTCTCTAAATATCTCATAAGGAGTCTTATCATGTCTTTTGACAATGATTGTTTTGTTTTAAGTATAGAAAGCAATTCTTACTACTTTAGTCCAGAAGTGCTTAGAGAGTACTGAACCATTCAACATTGTCCTAGCAGCTTCAATGAGAGTTCTAATCTTCCTTTCAGCCACACCATTTTGTTCAGGTGTGTTGGGAGAAGAAAAGTTCTGAGAAATTCCTTTCTCATCACAAAAACTCTCAAGTCCCTGATTTCTAAACTCAGTTCCATTATCAGTTCTGATTTGTTTGACTTTAACATCATTTTGATTTTCAACCATTCTGATAAAGGACATTATGATTTTAGCTGCCTGACTCTTCTTATTAAGAAAGTACACCCATGTGTCCCTTAAGTACTCATTAACAATGACTAAGGTGTACTTCCCATGATTTATTGACATGGGACTGACTGGTCTAAAGAGGTCCATATGAAGAAGATGAGGGCACTTCCTTATTAAGAAATTTTGTTTAGTTTTGAAAGAAGCTCTATGATGCTTACCTTTTTGATAACGCCTTAATTATACATGTTTTAGGTGGCGTTATTATATATATTATCATCATTTATTGTGAACTTTTGATACTTAATAGCATGAAATATGTGGAGGTTCACTTAAAGATTGTCCAAGCTCAAATATGTACAAAGTACAAGTATTTACGCCTTATGGAAGACAAGTTAGAAGATAATAAATAATAAAGTCCGAAGATCAAGCAAAGTGCGCCACACTTCCTCTTGTGTGCGCCACACTTGGCCATGAAATAAATGAAGTCAATAAATACAAGAAGTGCGCCAGTTTTCCCCAGATGCGCGCTGCACTTCGTCCTAGCATTAATGAATTCTAAACCGACATAGGCAAAGTACGCCACACTTTTATATAAGTGCACCACACTTTTGGCCTCACTTAGCCTATAAATAGAGATGGATTTCAAGCCATTTGGAGATATCTCATACACACACTTCCAACAAATAACCTCTTTCAATCTTCATCATTTCCTGGGTTTTAAGCACGAAATTCCGGCAAGAACGAAGACAGTTTCATAAATATTTTTAAATAAGTTCGATACTAGTAAACGGGTTGTATTCTGACCAATTACCTATCCGAATCTCGTATGTATCTCATTTCTCTATTCTACTTTGTTACCATGAACTCCGTAGCCATAAGAGGCTAAACCTCTTATGACTGCTCAGTGATGTTAATATAAAAAAGCGTTTGGTATTATTATGATCTTATTAATCTCAAGTTTATATTGAAATACTATCGTATTTGATCTTGTCAACTTTGTTTATCACCTTTTATTATATACTCATAATGGTATAGGTCGAAAGACCCATTGTTGATCCCACTTCAATAGATCGAATTCCTTAAGTTTGTTTAAGGTTTAGTTATATTAGATAAATCTAATACTACTATAGTAGAAACTATGTTTGAATGTATTAAAGATTACGCAGAATCTAATCTTTAATATTAAGAAGAATTATCAATGAAACAGTATGTCAATCATAAGCTTCTTTTCCAACATCATTGTAAGTGTAGATGGTGTAAGAGGATACTTCTTCTCTACCAACATATAAATCTGCATTTGTTGCATCCTTAAGAAATGTACTCCACATGAGTCATACAGCTTCTAACTCAACACTTTGTAGTCTTGTTGATTCCTTTATACTTTATCTTCTATATGTGGTTCAAACATTGTTTTCAAATCCCCTCATAATAACAAATCCAAGTCTTCCACTAGTCTTGTTGACTCATATTTAGCTTTTACCAACTTGTACAAAGTTTTTAAATCTTCCTTGTCAAAACTTTTAAGCATGTGACTAAAGATCATGTACATTTGAGACTTTCCATCAGCTCTTATTATTTGATAATAGCTTTTTCTTCCTTCTTTATGAATCTTCCAGTCAACAATACTTGGAGACTTAACAACCAAAGGAATAGCATCAATTGCTACTTCTTCTTCATCTGGAATGATTTCCATTAACTTTTTAATCTCTGCTGTTTCTTTGTCATCTTCCACCTTTTACTTCATTGTAATCTCTTGTGCTATCTCAGTTCCTGCTCTCTTTTCTTTGCCCTCCACCAACTTTGTTCTAAAGTCTTTAAATGTATTTACCCTCTTGAATGCTCTATCAAATATCTCTTGAATAGAATCAAACTCTTTTAACTTCAAATCATTGAGCTTGTATCCTTCCATGTTATTTAGGTAAGTACACATTATCTTTCTCTGTTGAGCTTTTGTTGGTGGTTTGTTTCTTTTCTCTTTTGATCTTTTAGTTGAAAAATGCATTCTTTTTTCTCTAAGAGTTGTTGAAATAATATAGCATTTTCTTCAACAGAAAACTCTTGTGCTTGCAATCTTTCAGTCAATTGATGATTGATGACATCAAATAATGTCACTTTATTATATCATTTATCCCATCTGTTTTGCCACTTTTATATAATTATTGCATGATTTGGTACTTAATTGCTTTAAAGTTGATAAATGCAGTAATTCAGGAGTGTTTTGTGAAGAAAAGCTAAAAGGCGCATAATTTGGAGCTAAAATGAAGACATTTGAAGATTGCTGATTTTTAACACATACGCCGTATCCAGCTAAAGAGATACGACGTATCTGCGCCAAGACTTCATAAGAAAACGCGTTGACCAGTTCCCAATACAACGTATCAATTTGCTTCCATACGCCGTATCCAGCTGGATAAGTATTCAAAGATACAGTAATAAATGTAAATTGGGAATGATATAACTGATTGATTAAGAACGTAGCGCGTACTCCAAGGAATCCAACCCTATACGCCGTATCATTCATGAAGCATACGCCTTATCTAAAGACTTTGAAGAACTCAAGACCATTGCTTGACTTTAAAGAATACGCCGTATATACGCCGTATATGATACTTTGGTCAAAAATCAAGAAAAAACACATTTTCAGCGGATATGGCGTATCCAAAAATGGATATGGCGTATCTACGGATATGGCGTATCCGAAAAGTGGATATGGCGTATCCAAACCTGCTCAAGAAAATTCTGGAATATTTTATTCGTAGAGCCTACCCCAAGCAAATCCCGATACGCCGTATTAAGCTCCAATACGCCGTATCGGCCAATTTTCAGAGTCTATAAATACCAAACCCTAAACACGATTTAGGGTATGCTTTTAGCCACCAAGTTTGATTTCCAAAAGATCTAAGAAGCCAAAAAGGTCCTGCAAAGTGCTCCATTCAATAGGAAAACTCTTGTAATCATTTACACTCTATATACGCGTTCGGTTAGCGTAATCTTTCTTTACTTTAATCGTTCATCTATGAATTCGTGTATTGTTACAATGACTATTGGCTAATACCTTTAGGTATTAGCCATGTTTATGATAATATAATGTTTGGTTTGTTTATCTCCAATGCTTAATTCATCATTGCTTGTTGATTATGTTTATCAATTTATGCTCGTTTACATGCTTAATTATGTGACCTATCATTCAACTGGGTCTAGTCCTACATATTTAATGCGCTATAACTTTGGTGTTGTGTGGGCGTAGGCTAAGAGTCCGGGATAGCTCTCCATATTTATAAGTAAGTTAGTAAAGTCCCGATGGGCTAGGGTTTAATAAGATCATTATTAATCTCATAAGATAGATTATAAGCAACAAATAAAATACTTTATGCGGATGCGTTTAATTGTGACAGGATTTAACATATCTAGGTCTTAGGAAGAAGTACCGCCTAAGTCTAGGAATGATATAACCCTCGATATAAGTCATTCATTGCATTAAATAATCAAACCAACGTTCTATTTAATTAAACATGGCTAATATTGTTTTCCTTACTGGCTTAACTGCTTCTTTTGTCTATCAACTTGTGTGTGTTAATTGTCCTCAAAACCTTTGATTGGACACCAAAATTGTGCCAGTCTCTCAGGCTGAAACCCCCTTTATCATTAGCTTAGGTTTTGCATAAATTAGATAACTAAAATACTGATAAATTAGATATTAACGCTCTCGCTCTTAGTGATCGACATCTTACTTACCACGAAACTCCATTTGACCGGGTACACCGCCCGTTAAAGTGTTGTTTTTAGGTATAGTCGGCATAAAATAAATAGTAAAACTTGATACATAAAATAACACCTACACAACGACACATCAATGATCAACATCAATCTTTGCCTGCATATCATACCATGTCTCAATCAAGGCAATATTGGCTTCCTTTTCTTTTTCAGCTTTCTTTATTGCAAGTCTTTCTTCATCAAATTCAACTTGTAGATTTAAAGCAGTTTCTTCATCACGCAAGATTTGATCTTTCTTCTTTACAGGTTCTATCAATATTCATTTACCTTTGTCCTGTGATTGTTGTGAAGATATTGTTGTTGTTGATTCACCCAGCTCTTGTATAACAATCCATTTCTTTGTGGGCTTTGTACTTTTCATTTCTTCAAGTGCTTGAGCCAAAGTAATATCATCAACAATATTAATTGTAGCAGTAGTTGTTGTAGCAGCACTAATAGTTGTTGCAGCACTAGCAGCACTAACTATATCACCAGCAACACTAACCTGAGCAGCATCAATAATTAGCTTAGCAGTATTAATAACTTTAACTACTTCTTCAGCAACTTCCTCACCAGCAGAAACATTTATATCATGAACACTAACCAGGGTAAATTCTTCATCTGCATCAATAGCATCAATCCTCTACTGTTTGGATGCATCCTCACCTAAACTTTCTTCATCATTAGAGGATTCTACCCTAGCAGTCAAACTAACTTTGTATAATCTCTTTAGCTTATGAGTTCTTGACCTATTTTTCTTTTCAAGCTTCTTGACCCTCCTTTTCAAACTAGCAATTTTATTATGTTGAGTGGTCTTTGTCTTCTCCAAATCAAGAACCCTGTTTTGTAAAGTTATACATAGTGCCATCAATTCATCAAATTTAAGTCTATTCTCATCAATTCAAAGTGTGTTACCTCTTGCGAGCAGTGAATCATTGGAATGTTTAGATACATTCTCAAACCTAGTTTGAGCAATAGTATCCCCCATGGTTTCTTGGCACCTAGGACCACCACCTGAAGTAGTTACTAGGGAACTAGATTCATTAGGTGTTGCCTTAGATCGGGTCTTAGTTATGTTACCACTGTCCTGCTCTGCTTCTAAGCTAGAAGCAGTAGTGGCAGCCCTCACCAAGCTGTCACCCAACTCCTTATGGACAGCCTCATCTGCAACATTGTCACTAGGATTACTAAACTGAGGTATTTGAGTGTCCTTTCTTTTAGGCTTCCTAGGTTTTTGTGTCTTTTAAGGTTGAGGAGATGGTTGAATAAAAATAGGTGTGTGATGGGGATCAGTTGGATTTGCTGAATCTTTACCCATTTGTGATTGGTTTTGTACCACCATTGTTGGAAATAAAGGTGTTACTCTACCAAAAAAACCTTTGCCTATTCTTTTCATATTTCTAAAAATCTTTTTAGTGTGAGAGGGTGCAATATAAATTCTCTTATGAGTTGACATCCCCTCAAGTTGTTGGTCCAAAAAGATTTGTACAAACCTTGGATACATTAAAAATTTGCCAGAAGCATTATCCAAGTTTCTAATCATACTATCAAAAATCAATTTTGAAAAGTTGAATTTTTGATTTGTTGCTAAACAGATAATGGCAGATGCCATAGTACTACTAAACTCATTCCATGCAGTAGTCTTTGGACTTAGACACTGTAAAATAGTATGAATTAGAAATTTCCATTGTGGGGAAAAGAATGGTTTATAAAAAGTGAGTTTTTGTGAAATTTTCTCATACCCCATCAATGCAAGTTGTTCAAAAATGGTAGAATTTGGTAAACAATCAATACCTTCCTCATCTGCTAGTTGAAGATCTCTTCTAACAGATGATTCAGTGATGATTATCTTCTTGCCATCTACTAGGGCATGTAATTGTTCTTCCCCATTGATAGTTTTAGCCTTGACAGTAGACCAGAACTGTTCAACGCAAGAAATATATATAGTAGGATTAATCGTTAATGCATACCTTATAGGGTGTGCATTCAAAAAATCCAAAATTTGTTTAAACCCATCACTCTCTGTGGATTTAGACAAAAACGTGACCATATTATGAGTATCTGCAAACTTTAGAGTCGTCATTTGTGTTGGGTTTTGATAATGGATGATAAAATTGAGTTAGGGTTTGTAATTAGAGAGTATTTGAAAGAGTGAAATTGATTAAAGGATCGATTGAAACCCTTAATCGAAGTATTTATGGAAATACCCTCAACAACATTAACTTTCACCCAATAGTAGTAACCTAGCAGCAGTAAGTTATGCCTAGCAGCATTAACTTTGAGTCACCAACATTAACTCTAATTCCATTCTAAACAACTTTTCCATCATCAATTTAACACTTTTCTTTGCTTTTCCTGCAAAATGTTAGTCCAAAAACCAAGAAAACACAAACCATAGCAATTTTTACAATTATCACAGTATTAATTATACCTAGCAGTATTAAGTATAACTAACAGTAGAAACTCAGCAGTATGAAGTTATAACCAGCAGTACTAATTATACTTAACAACAGAAACTTTTAATGACATGAATAACAATACTAATTCATACAAAACTCTACAAAAACATAAAGAGATAAAAGACTTTAAAGATTTAGCATTCCAATACTAGCAATCAAATATTGAAATCTACTTACATCAAAAGCTTTTGTAAGCAAATCTGCAACATTCTTGTCAGTATGGATTTTGACCATTTGAATCAATTTCTTTTCATTGCAATCTCTAATAAAATGATGTCTGATCTCTATATGCTTTGTTTTTGAATGAAAAACAGGATTTTTAATTATGCAAATAGTACTATTATTATCAATAAAGATCTTGGTATGCATAAAATTGTACCCATAATCAAGTAGTTGATTCTGAATCCAAAGCACTTGTCCACAGCAACTTGAAGCAGCCACATATTCAGCTTCTGTTGTGGAATTTGCAACCACTGTCTGTTTCTTGCACTGCCATGATATTAATCTACATCTAAGGAATTGACAACCTCTTATTGTAGACTTCCTATCCAAGCTTGCTCTAGCATAATCACTATCAGTGTATGCTACCAAATCAAAAGGAGAATCTTTTGGATACCAAAGGCCTAATTTTGGTTGACCTTTTAAGTACCTAAAAATCCTTTTCACAGCATAAAGATGTGAAACCTTTAGATTAACTTGGTATCTAGCACAGGCACACACTGCAAACATGATGTCAGGTCTTGAAGATGTAAGATACATCAATGAACCAATCATTGACCTATACATATGAACATCCACTTCTTTACCATCTTCATCCTTGAGCAAAGGCTTTTGAGTTTCTATTGGTGTGCTTGCAGTCTTGACTTCTGTAAACCTAAATTTCTTTAAAATTTCAACAACATATTTATCTTGACTAATAAATATGCCATCCTTCTTTTGCTGCACTTGTAATCCCAAGAAGAATGTAAGTTCTCCCATAGAACTCATCTGAAATTTCTCATGCATCAACTTCTCAAATGCATTGCATAGCTCCTTCTTTGTTGAACCAAAGATGATATCATCCACATAAACTTGGACCAGCAAAATATCACCTTTGTGCCTTTTGATGAATAAGGTCTTGTCAATTTTCCCTCTTTGAAACCCATTGTCCAACAGATATGTTGACAAGGTTTCATACCAAGCTCTAGGAGCTTGATGTAGTCCATATAATGCTTTTTCAACCTTGTATACTCTATCAGGAAAGTCTGGATCTTCAAATCCCGGTGGTTGACATACATACACCTCTTCTTCAATCTTCCCATAGAGAAAAGCACTTTTTACATCCATTTGATACACCACAAAATCTTTAAATGAAGCATAAGCTAAAAATAGCCTAATTGCTTCAATTCTTGCAACAGGGGCAAAGACTTCATCATAGTCAATCCCTTCTTCTTGTGTGTACCCTTGAGCAACCAATCTTGCTTTATTTCTTATCACAATTCCCCTTTCATCCTTTTTATTCCTGAAAACCCATTTAGAGCCTATAGCCCTTTTTCCATTTGGTAAATCCACTAAAGTCCAAACTTCTTGTAACTTGAATTGTAGAAGCTCTTCCTGCATAGCCTCTATCCAGCTTGGATCCTTCAATGCATGAATTACCTTTTTGGGTTCTTCCTGTGATAAAAAGCAAGCAAACAAGCAGTTTTGAAGGTCTTTATGGTTTGTTCTTTGTTGAATAGTACTAACAAACCCATGTTCCTCCAAATTCTTTGACATCTTTCTTGTTTGTGTAGCTGATTGCAAATCTCCAATCACTTGATCAAGAGGATGATCTTTATGAATTCTTGTAGTTGGATTAGGACTGACTTGGATTGTAGTATCCAAATTGTTCATGTTAGCCACTACACCATCATCTTCATTATCTCTTGAGAAATCAAATATCTTATCATCTTCCAAAGCAAGCATATTTGGATCAAATGGAAGTTCAATACTTGTTTTATCCCCCCAACGCCATTAACTTCATTTGTGTACCAGCTTGCATTAACTGTTGAATAATAGTTGTACATGTTAGTGTTGTTAACATTATTCTTCTCGTGATATTTACATTCCACGTTCTTTTCTTGATCTTCATCAACCTTATTTCGCATCATCACTTGAAGGTTGGATTCTATATCTGAAAACTCTTTAGGATCTTGGGTATTATGGTGGATTAGCGTCATAATGGTTAGCAAAATGTAATCCTTTGACATGTTTTGTCTCCTTTTAGCTGACCGCATTATCACTTGCGTTTGTACCTTTCAGAACCATTAGACTGTGTACTGCAACAATTGACTCCACAATTTTTATTTTGTTAGTGCTTAAATATCAATAGCCAATCTGGTTCCACTACCTACTACATTAGGTGTACTCTCACTAAAGCTATATTACAAGTGGTCTTCCACTATCCTCGTTCTACTATTGAATACTCTAAAGGGGGGGGGGGGGGGAGGGGGGGGGGGGGCCTTTACTATTCAAAGAGTAGTCCAACAAACAAACCTTCATCGGCCCTTACCATTCCAAATTTGCCTATAAATGATCTATGATATTGCAGAATGGTAACAGGATACCAAATCGGTCTCATAAACTAAAAAGTTGGTGTTCTACCATGAAAAGTTCATATGGGGGTCTACTTGTTATGAGGCCTTAATTAGAACACTCTATTTTTGCACATAGCAAGCAGTAATTAACTGCTTCTGCCAAAAAGTAGTTGGCAAATTAGAATCAACTAGCATAGTCCTAGCAGCTCAATTATGTCCCATTCCTCCATTTCAGAACTCCATTTTGTTCGAGAATTGCTGCTACACTATATTGTCTCAAAAAATACCTTTATCTCACAAAACTAATTCATTTCTCTGTTTTTGACTGTCCTATTATCACATCTAATCACCTTAACTTGTGTTGTCTACTATGAATTTTTGATTGCCCAGTTAAAAAGGACTTTAAGAAGCCACATAGTTCATCCTTAGTAGCTAGAAAGAAAACCCATGTAAACCTACTGTAATCATCTGTGACAACTAGGCAATACATTTTCTTCATAAGGCTTTTTATAAATGTTAGACCAAATAAGTCCATATGTAACAAATGTAAAGGAAGACTAATTGAGTTCTCTGTTTTGGACTTACAAGAGGCTCTATGCTGCTTTCCCTTTTGACAAGCAACACAGGTTTGATCATTTCAAAAAGTTTAGAAGGTAAACCTCTTACAAGATTTCCTTTCACCATTATTCATGGTTTTAACTCAAATTCTCCCAACCCATAGCAAATTATTCCGCTCTACTTAACACATTTAGCTAATAAACATCGATTGAATGAATAGATTTGTATAATTGGATGTGAATATTTGTGATCCCGTGTTGCCACAATATGAACCAAAACAAATTGTTTAAGCTCTAAAAAGTTTTTTTTTTTTTTAAATCAGGAACTTAACATATAGTTTTGGTGGAGTTTGATCATGCATCTTGGTTTTGGCCGTTGCCTTAAGGGTGTGTTTGGTAGGGAGAAATGAAGAGAAATAGATTTGGTTTCATTTCTCAAGTATGTTTGGTAGAGAGAAATAAAAATGTGGAGAATTGATGAGAATTAGGTTGAGAAATGAAGAGAAATGGTAGTGTATTTTTTGTCACCTCCATTTTCATAATTTTTGTAGAGAATTTGAAGAAATGAGCTTTTATTTTTATTTTTTGTTTTTTGCTTTTATTTTTCTGTTCTTTTTAAATCACGGTAGGTTCAAATTCGAGCCAAGACTAAAAATTACATACTTACCCGACTTTATTTGAATTTTGGTTACTCTGGTTCGGGTCAACTCGGGTCGGGTTCATTCGGGTTCGGGTCAACCCGAATATGAATAAAATGTAATAAAAATGCCTTTTTTTTACTCTTTTAAATAGAAAATTTATATTAAAAAATTAAAAAAAAAATTATTCGGGTCGATTGGGTCGACTCGAACCCGAGTTAGCAAAACTTTTTTAACCCGATACCCGACCCTATCTAGCATGCGGGTTACTCGGTTCACCCGAACAAATTTTTTTGACCCGGGTAACCGACCCGAATAGGCTTAATCGGGGTCGGGTCCGAATAGACTTAACCCGACCCGAGTAACCTGACTCGAAAAAAATGATGGTGCAATTATTGTATTATAATCGCTCTTTATTTGTAGTTTTTAAAAAAAATATTTCGTGATTATTTTTTATTTCAATTCTCTTGTGTTACCAAACAATGGAATTCAACATATTTCTCATTCAATTCTATTTTTCTGAATTCTATTCTCTACTTCATTTCTAATCTCTGAAATTCTCTCTACCAAACGTGCCTTAAATCTCCTCCCTCTCTCCCTTGGTTTGTTCGACCGAAACCCACAAAGGGTTTTCGGTTTTGGCTTTTGGTTCGACCCAAAGAAACCACAAAGGTTTCCGGTTTAGTTGATTGTCAAGATACGGTGTTTGTTTGCTAAACCACTACTAGTACTAGCATACTTCATCGTTTGCTAAGAACGTATTGTGTGTGACGAAGTAGAGGGATTATTCTTTTGATCCTTGGTGGTTTCGCGTGGTATTATACACACGCGTATATTGAAGACGGTGTAACGTTTATTGCTATAAGCAGTCTAACGTTTCTTGCTAAAGGTATATCTTCAATCCCTTGTTAATTATAAGTTCTATACGTGTTTGATCTTTCCGCTGCGTACTCGTGATATGTTTAATTGTTAATCAGATCTAAAATCCCAACAGTGGCATCACGAGCCATCGTATATGAATTTGTAATTACAAGAATAAAATTGGACAAACAAATTAGGGTTCTTGATTAATTTTTTAAGCCCTTTGGGCGTTTTATGCATCAAGATTCGATCTTTATGCATCAAGATCCAATTTTTATTGGTTATTAAAATTGATTAGACGATTTCTAGGTTGTATGCAATTTTATGAATAAAACTTGATGTGTTTAAATTGTTAATTGATCCGGTTTTATGTTAGATTAATTGTTAATTTGGCATCCATGATAAATACATGCAATTTATCGTGGAGGCGATATATGATATTAATCTTGTTAATTGTTAAAATTATTATGCAAATATGATGATCAAGACCTAAAACATAGAACACTAAATTTATGTGGTTTCGATCCACGACTTTAAAAGCTAGGGAAGACCTTGGCATGTCTTAATGGGGCCTAAAAGTTAATTTATGTTATTTGCATAAGGATCAGATGTTACGCATGAGTTTACATTTGTTCATTCTTGATTCCATGTTAAAATCATACTACTATATAAGTTATAAATTAAAAGTCGGGTTATTATACAAAGAAGTTACTATACTTTCCCAAAAAGTTCGCCTAAGTTACTAAACTTTCATTTTGTTCACTTAGGTTACTAAACTTATGAAACATGACATTTGGGGTTACTCAACTTGCAAAAATATACGTAAACATCATTGAACTTGTAAAAACATGACATTTATGTTACTTAACTTACCTAAAAATATACGTCCAGGTTGCTCGGATTAACATTGAAATTATGGGGGTGTATGTTTATCAAAAGTTTAGTAACCTAAGTGAACAAAATGAATGGTTAGTCATTAGTTACAGATTTAAAGAAAGAAAGAGGACTAGGTATAAGTGAGAATAAAACCATACCTACATGTGTATGCATGAATACCAACGTATAGATGGAACCTTGCATGGATGGAGTAAATTTATTCGTACTACATATTTTGGTCAAATCAGTAACAATAAGTATGTCTACAAAGTTCAAGACAATTATTAATAAGTTGCTTAGTATTAATTAGTAGTTGGTTAATATGTGTAGATCGTACGCCGTGAAAATAAGTTGAGTTTTAAATTAAGGCTTCGAGATTGGCTAAGGTACGGATATTCCTTACCTTTTTCTTTTTACTATTGCTATGATAAATCAGTTGTTTCATTCGGTTGAGTATTCATACGGATATATCTACTCTCTCTTTAAGCTTTAATTGTTCGTACATATATTCTTTACCCTTTTCTTTTTACTATTGCTATGATAAATCAGTTGTTTCATTCGGTTGAGTATTCGTACGGATATATCCACTCTCTCTTTAAGCTTCATTTGTTCATACGGATATTCTTAATACCTACGCCTCTTTACTATTATTATGATTTATACGTTGCTTCGTTCGTTCCGTTATTCGTACAGATATTCTATCCTTTCTTTTAAGGATTCTTATAACATTTGATCCGTATCTATTTGCGCCTTTGAAATCCCTATTTATGTTCCCATCCTATTATTCGTTATTTGTTGCTACGTTATTTGATAACTTCGTTGAACCCTTTCAATTCGTTTGATATATGCTTCATTTGACATTGCCATGACATGAACTTATCTGTTTTGTTTAGACATGATCTTCTTTAGACATAATATGTTTCGTTTCGATATGCTATATGAACCCTTTGTTTTGTTCTGATGCCCCCCCCCACTCCGAGCTATATAGACATGGGAAGGTACCATGGCCGCGTCATTGAGCACCCAATTGCGTGACACTATCTGTGGCGGGTGTGATCAGTCCACGACGTTCCCTTTTATTTTGTGTGCTCTATTATGCACTTGGCTATATATGATTTGATTTGTAAGGAGCATATGGATGCATCCTAGGTACTTCGCTTAGGTTTTGTTTGCGTGAATGGATTAGTGTTTGGTGCAACACCCTTTTCACATTTTGTAAGGTACATCTGGAGTCTGCAGCTCCCATGTACAATTTGATATGATATGATATGATACGATGTATGTTGGATTATTTAGTCTAAGCATGTGGCATGCTTTGGACTTTTGTTTCGAGCTCGTGGGGTATTTCTATATGTTTTGTTTGGCTACTTATTCGTTCAGTTATGATGATATATGAAATCTCTGATTCCCTTTCGTTTACTACATATGTTTGATCTATCTGTTTCGTTTGGCTATCTGTTTCATTTGGCTATCTGTTTCGTTTGGCTATCTGTTCCTCTTGGCTATCTATTTTGTTTGGTTACCTATTTTGTTTGATCACTATTTCGGTTGGATACTTATTTCATTCGGCTCTTATGATATATGAGATCCTTGTTACCCATGTTATGTTAATTCTATTTCGTTTACTTATTCATGCTTGATCTATATGCTTTAATTATATCTTTTTTGTATATCTGTTCACTGAGCTTTTTAGCTTAGCCGCATTTTCTTTTCCTCGCGGCAGGTAACCAGGGGAAGTTGGGATACGAGTGAAGAGTGCATAGGAGCTCACATTGGACCATTTTGATGGAATAGTACACCACATCCACACTATAAGTTGTTTAGAAGTTAGATTTTGGATCCATGACCATCATAGAAGACTTTAAGTTTTGACTTTGTATTTAATTGTTAATTGATGGAAAATTTTCCAACCATTTTATGAGCAAAGCATTTCGATGCATATGTTTTCGTTTCGTAAGTGGAGTTGTGACATTCAAAGCTCGGCTTTGGGCGGGGTGTTACAGTTATGGTATCAGAGCTAAAGGCTCCGACCTGTAGTATCTAAGTTATGACATGTGAGGGTTGACACTAGGTTTTGACATGCTAGTATATAAGTTATGATCTCTAAGGATTTAAAGCCTAAAGCCTAAAGCCTAATTTCGAAATTTCGGGTTCCCTTTCATGAGGATCCCTAATTTCGACCAAGAGAGAAGAGATGACTTATCTATAACAACAAAGAAAACAATAGTTCTAAAGCCTAAAGCCTAAACCCTAAAGCCTAAACCCTAAAGCCTAAACACTAAACAATGTACCGAAATTTCGGGTTCCCTTTCATGGGGATCCCTAATTTCGACCAAAAGAGAATACCGAACACTGTTCGAATGGACCGAAATTCCAGGTTCCCTTTCATGGGGATCTTTAATTTCGACCAAGAGAGAAGAGATGACTTATCTATAACAACAAAGAAAACAATAGTTCTAAAGCTTAAAGCCTAAACCCTAAAGCCTAAAGTCTAAACAATGTACCGAAATTTCAGGTTCCCTTTCATGGGGATCCCTAATTTCGATCAAAAGAGAATATCAAACACTGTTCGAATGGACCGAAATTTCGGGTTCCCTTTCATGGGGATCTCTAATTTCGACCAAGAGAGAAGAGAGGAGAGGCATGGAATGAAAAATGAGGTTTAAGGACCCCCTATTTATAGTGTTAAAATTAGGGTTAGCTTTGAGAAAAAACTACATAATATGGACACAAATGGTCCCTCCCTCATTAATACTTTGACACAAATGGTCACTCCCTCATTAATACTGCTGCATTAAATGTAAAAACTCTACATATTTTTCGGTATAATAATGGAAGCATGTGGTACTCCTCAAGATGCTTATCAATGTATGCAGTAGGATTTTGTACTTATGGCTCTCTGGGTGAGGCAAATCATTTAAAGATACAGCCCCATTAAATTAAGGGGCTGAATCTTTTAGTATAATAGATATAATGACACGTGAAATTTATCCGCACATTTGTAATCACTCTATATATGTTTATACATATGTAGTGAAACACCAAACTTTTTGATACTTTTGTAGTGTGGCATTAAATTTTGTGATACATTTATTGTGACACATTAAAATTTTAGTAATTTTTAGTGACCCGCTACAAAATTTTAGTAATTTTTAGTGACACACTATAAAATTTTAGTAAATTTATAGTGACACTATGTTTATCATACAAATTATGTTGAGACATATGTAGTGACACATTAAATTTCTTTGATACATATGTAGTAACACACTAAATTTTAGGAGACATTTTTGGTGACAAATTAAGTCTTTTGACTCTCTTAGTTTAATGGGCATGAGGATAATCTGTCTTGATGGGCATGAAGATTAGATAGTGTTGAATATATTTTATTCCTAATTATATGAAATCCTACGAAATGAAAAGAGATATAGATAGACATCGGCGGTATTCTTTTTACTTTTTAATTAACAAAAGAATGAAGAAAGTTGAATAGAGAATAAAGAAACCGATGCAAATGGTTTGTGGTCAAGAAAATAGAATGGCGATGCTGGAAACCTCATGTACTCGCAACATGTTTAAGGTTTAAATTAACTCGATGCATATATGGTAAAGAAAAAAGCTAGGAAATAGTCATGGGTAATTAAGTGGCTACGAGGATAAAATTGGACGGTTTTGATTTTTTTCAACTAAGCTAATGATTAGGAGGATACAATACCCATTTTAACCTTTGTAATTTATTTTACAATTACCTTTTTTTCTTAAATATGTATGTGATGTGTTAAAATTCTATTGGTGTCTATTGTAGTGGTTATTGACTTATTTTGTTAAGATATTGCTAATATTTTTTTTAAAAATAAATTCCTTTATAATTAATGGTCACCGCCGAGAAACCGATATATCGCCGCCCAGACCGATATATCGCTTGGCGGTGGTCGACCGCCGAGATACCGCCGAGCGATTTTTACAACACTGAAGTCTACACTCTATTGAAGTTTTATGTTGCTCTAAATGTGAGACAATTTTGGAGATGAAGTGGTCGTCATGAGAAAAATGTCTTCGTCTTGTAAGTTCTTGCTTAAATTTCGCGGTCGAAATTCTTTTTAAGGAGGGTAGATTTATAACACCAAAAAAATTTAAATATTTTAGTAATATATACATACCCGTTTAAAAAAAATGAGTCATAACGTAATGCTCACGTCTTTTCGTTAGTTGTTACGTACTATTTGAGAATTCGATCTAAATTTTGAGGACAAAATTATTTTTAAGGGTGGTAGAATTATAATACCCCTAAAATAATTTAGGCATAATATTAGTATTCTTAGTAAGTATTTTAATTGATACAAATGAATAATTAACATATATGTTATGTTTGACATTTTAATACCAAATTATTAACAAGTATGTTATGTCTGACATTTTTAATAACTAATTATAGTAAATGGAGTTTTTGAATTTGGCAACTGTTACAAAGGAAATTGAATGGTATCATAAAAGATATAATTAAGTCACTTAGCAAACTTAATTTTTGATCAAGTATTAATTATTTTATAAAGGCTTTTTATTTTGCTAGTCGGTTATGAAGGTCAACAAAAAGTAAGTACAAACCGTTTTACGAGTATATATTTGAGAAATAGTCAATATGACTTGCACTCATAACGTCATATTCAAGTGTTTATGATTAAGTTCCCTTATAATTATGATGATCAGTTATAAGTAAATAAAGACATAAACATAGTTGACATTGTATCAATAAAGCTAAAGATATCATATATCATAAATGAAAGTTTATGTATGGAAAATTAAATACTAGTATCAGCTAATAAAGGCTTTCGTTTTAATCGTATAAGTGGTCAAATGGAGCAATCAAATTCCACCAAAAGTTTAGCCATGATTAGCTTATTTAATCACCTATTATCTCTGGCTCATTTACACAATTCTGTTACGTCATATTTCCAATACACATCTCCTAAATTTATCCCAACTAGTCACTTTCAAAATAATATTACTGAAGCAATGTCGTCATATGATCACACAAGGCTTTTAGTTGTGTTCCTTTTCGAATTTAATTCAACTGGCTCGTGTTTAGGTTAAAAGGGTCTAGTTTGTTTGCTCGCGGGTTGTCGTTCGTAATACGACATAAGTTTTGTTCATTTGTTCATATACACGTGGGTTCTTGGGTTCGATGATGATGATGACGATGATGATGTTCATGTCCATATGTGTTCGAGTTTGATTCACTGTTAATGCTATTTTCATTTTCTCTCTTGAATTGGGTCTCGTTCGGCTCAGAGGTAATTCTTGTATCGTATTTGCATAAGGTTCATATGTTACGCATGAGTTTACATTTGTTCATTCTTGATTCCATGCTAAAATCATCCTCTTATATAAGTTATAAATTAAAAGTCACTACCGAATAGTAAACTACGTATTGCATGGCCTTAAAATTTGCTAAACAGTTCTCTAAGTTATTTTTGAAAACTCATGTTTTAGTTATTATAAACATGAATGGTTAGTCATTAGTTACAGATTTAAAGAAAGAAAGAGGACTAGGTATAAGTAAGAATAAAACCATACCTACATGTGTATGCATGAATACCAACATATAGATGGAACCTTGCATGGATGGAGTAAATTTATTCGTACTATATATTTTGGTCAAATCAGTAACAATAAGTATGTCTACAAAGTTCAAGACAATTATTAATAAGCTGCTTAGTATTAATTAGTAGTTGGTTAATATGTGTAGATCGTACGCCGTGAAAATAAGTTGAGTTTTACATTAAGGCTTCGAGATTGGCTAAGGTACGAATATTCTTTACCTCTTCTCTTTACTATTGTTATGATTAATGGTTCTTCCGTTTGCGTTGATTTTTCGTACGGATATATCTACTCTCTCATTAAACATTATCTGTTCGTAAAATATAAGTACGGATATTATTAATGCCTACTCCTCTTTACTATTATTAGGATTTATGCGTTGCTTCGTTCGTTCCGTTATTTGTACAGATATTCTATCCTTTTTTAGGATTCTCATGACTTTTGCTCAGTATCTATTTGCCTCGCTGAAATCCCTATTTATGTTTCCCATCCTATGATTCATTATTTGTTGCTACCTTATTTTATAACTTTGTTGAGCCCTTTGAATTTGTTTGATACATGCTTCATTTAACATTGCTATGATATGAATTTATCCGTTTTGTTTAGACATGATCTTCTTTAGACATAATATGTTTCCTTTCAATATGCTATATGAACCCTTTATTTTGTTCTGATGCCCGAGCTAACTAGCCATGGAGGGACCATGGCCGCGTCATTGAGGCACCAATGGCGCGACACTATCTGTGGCAGTGTGATCAGTCCACGGCGTTCCCTTTCGTTTTGTGTGCTCTATTATGCACTTGGCCATATATGATTTGATTTGTAGGGAGCGTATGGATGCATCCTAGGTACTTCGTTTAGTTTTATTTTGGTGAATGGATCAGTGTGGTGCCAACACCTCATTTCACATTTTGTAGGGTACATCTGGAGTCTGCAGCTCCCATGTACAATTTGATATGATATGATATGTTACGATGTATGTTGGATTATTTAGTCTAAGCATGTAGCATGCTTTGGACTTTTGTTTCGAGCTCGTGGGGCATTTCTATCTGTTTTGTTTGGCTATCTGTTTTGTTTAGCTATCTGTTTCGTTTGGCTATCTGTTTTGTTTGGCTATCTGTTTCGTTTGGCTATCTGTTTCGTTTGGATATCTGTTTCGTTTGGCGATCTAATTCGTTTGGCTATCTGTTTCGCTTGTCTATCTGTTCCGCTTGGCTATCTATTTTGTTTGGTTACCTATTTCGTTTGGCCACCTATTTCGGTTGGATACTTATTTCATTCAACTCTTATGATATTAGATCTTTGTTACCCAGGTTATGGTGATTCTATTTCGTTTACTTATGCATACTTGATCTATATGTTTTGTTTATATCTGTTCACTGAGCTTTTTAGCTCAGCCGCATTTCTTTTCCTCGCGGCAGATAACCAGGGGAAGTTGGGATACGAGTGAAGAGTGCATAGGAGCTCATATCAGACTATTTTGATGGACTAGCATACCACATCTACACTATAAGTTGTTTAGAAGTTGGATTTTGGATCTGTTGCCATCTTAGAAGACCTTTATGTTATAGATTTTGTATTGCCCTAGTAACTACTGGTGTAATTTTGCCAACCATTTTTAGTAAAGTGTTCTGCTTGCATAGGTTTTGGTTATGTAAATGTGACATTCGGGCCCGTTTCGGGGTGGGGTGTTACAAAAACTCTCACTGATCAAAGCTAAGATTCTGATCCAATGAGAGGAGAACCCTATCACTATAATACTTTGTATTATTTTGTGTGTTTAGAGTCTCTAAGCTATCTCTATACAACCTTATCATATATATAGGGAAAGTAAGGCTCCAATGTGAAGCTTCATTAAATTCAAGCAAACCACTCTTTTACTTTTGTCTTCTTTTTTGAAATATTTAATAAAGTACAAGCAACCACTCTTGTACCTTTTGTCTTCTATTGCCTTTTGCTTTTAGGAAGTTCCCGCCAATATATCCAGGTCTTCATTTAGAGATGGTCTTCAGGGAGTCAGTGAGTTATTGTCATAACGCACTGACTCCATTACCCTGATCTTGGTTCTTTTCTTCACTCGTTGAGAACCGCCTCAGGTTGTGATGAGTCTTTCTTCTAAACTTTGAAGAACTTCTTGAGGATGACTCGCTGAACTTATTTAAGTTCACCGACTTGTGTTACACTTAGGATATTTTTCATACAATTTATGTACAAGAGATAATTAGGCACTAAATTGGCCCAATAGACTATGTCTTTGCTTTTCGGTTTATGTTTTGGTTATTCAGTTTCAATTATCGCATTTTGGTTACATTTTATTAGACTTATTATCCTTATGGTTAATTTATTATTAGTTTGGTTATATCTTTCTTTATTAGTAAAGTGTTTAGTGATTATATTTGGCCCATTATCGAGATTGGTAGTGATTGTGTCGTGTGTAACTATTTGTCAAACCCAAAGCTTTGCAACAAAAACAACCCGTAAACTTGATGCAAATTGTAATACCACATTTTTGTGCAAAATATGGAAAAACGGTTGAAACTATGGGCGGGGAGGTTAGATGAGTTTTGATAAATACCCAAAATTCAAAAATGATCAAAACACATACAACACACACACTAGCCTCTCCCTTGCCAAAATCGTTCCATAAGGTTTAGATCATCAAGTGCATTGTTTTTAAACATCAATCATGGCTCCTAAACAAATAAGTAACACCCTCAATTTGGTATAATTTGTTCTTAATTCGGATTTCAATTTCGAGGTCAAAAACTAAGGGATTTTGAATTACTTCGAATTAGTTTATAATCTTTTAGGGGTTGCTGGGTATTTGTTAGGAGAATCCATTGTAAAAAGAAACAAATTATTTGCTTAAGAATTGAATGAGATATGAGCATTTGGATTTTCAAATTTTTAGAATGTCGAATTTGGATTTGAATTATGTTAAGTTTGATGAATGTGTTGTGATATATGATTGATTCATAGCGTTTAGATGCAATTAGGTTGATGGTATGGATCAGTCAAGTGCGGTTTTGTGATGTTTGGTACTAGGCGTATTATCGGGACATTATTGAATCATTTGGATAAGTTAGATGCGTTTAGAAGTGTTAAGAGGTTGTACAAATCAATCTAAGAGCCAATGAAAATGTTAGAAATTAGATTAGAAGTGCAAAAATTGCCCAAAAATTGGACTTGACTCAACTGACCAAATGATCACTCTAACCGATCACTTAGATGACCAAACCGAATGGTTGAGTGCCGTTGCACCAAAACCGATTGGCAAACCCCTCAAACTGAACGGTTGAAGTGTCATTGCACTCCCAAACTGATCGGTCACAGCCTCAGACCGAACTATTGGATGGTACTAGTCATGAATTTTTTTATTTTTTGCATTTTGGCTATAGGGATGTGCGTGATATGTTTTGTTAGTTTATATATGCTTGTATTCACTTGAAGTTATGTTTTCTACGGAAAAGTACCTCGAGATCATCTGATTCACCCCCGAACCCGCTGATCATAAAATACCATCAAAGGAACACAAGGAAAATTATTTGTTTTAATTTAGAAATCGTTACCCACAAGTATCTCAAGTGGCGTAGATTATCACCAGCTGAAAAGGATGCATACAATGAACGGTTGTCAAAATTTCAACAAAGAGGAATTGGTGTTTCGAGGTTAGTAAATTGGGATTTATTCTTTGATTATAAGTGTGAGGATACTTTAAAGAGTTTGATGAAAATGGTTTACCTACACGATGATGGAGATACATTCACAAATTATTCTTGGGAGAATGCTTTTTCTATTAATGAAAATGTTTACCCTAAATGGTGTTTGGAATTCTTTTCGACTATGTATTTTTAAAGGAAGGTAAAATGGTCGAATATCATGAAGGATAAGTGTTTTTGGCTTAGGTTGTGTGGACGTGAGCATGCATATACTTTGCCCGAATTTGCGGTTATTTTAGGTTTATATGAGCCTGATGATATCAATCAGCGATTATTTCAAGCTCACTTTAGTAGGCTTGAAACAAATGACAAAGAATTCAACCACGTCGAGTATTGGAACAAGATTGGTGATCCGAAAGATAGGAGAAAGAGATCATCACAGCTTAGGAATCTACTTTTGCAAGTTCTGCACAAGACACTAGTTGGATCTTTTATGCATAGGACATCAAGTCGAGATAAATGTCAACAACCTGATCTTTGGTTAATAAGCTCGTTGAAGGAAGAGAGTCCCATTAATGTTGCTTGGATTTAGGTTGTGTATCTTTCGAGGAAAGCACCAGGTATTAAGGAAGCAAGTGAGATTTATGGAGGTCATTATGTGACCAAAATAGCAAAGATGTAGGGATACCTGATAACGTTCAAATTGTACATGCTTTTAGTCGCGTTATCTATACTTTTGTATATCTAATTTGGCTATTTTTATATGATTTTGTTACTTAATTATACCAAAGTGTGTTTGCAAGTCTATTTGTAGCCAAATACAGGAAAAGGAAGAAAAAGACGATGAAATGATGAAGAAATGAAGTTTTATACAAGTACGAAGAATCCCACATCAACATCAAGTTCGAGAAGCATTTTAAGAGCAAACGAGTCAACCATTGAAGCTTCAAAGTCCTGAGATAAAGTCAAAGTCAAGTTATGTTGAAGAATAAAGACTCACGGTCAAGTACCACACAATCAGGAAGCTTAAGAAGAATCAAAGAAAAGTGTATGCTGAAAAGTGAATCCAGCCGCCGGACCTTCAATCTAGCCGCCAGGCTGGATGAAAATCCACCCTGATGTTCGAGGAGCCGCCCGACCTTATCCCGCAACAGCATGACCTAAAGTGTACCAAAGCGAGGAGCCGCCCGACCTTCGATTTAGCCGTGAGGCTGGAAGAATTTGTCTTCCCCAAGTTTTATTAATACACCAATTTAAGTACCATTAAGATATAAGTCCGATCAAGTTCCTTTCAAAACTTAATTTTCTAGAACTTTCATGAACCTTGGAGGCCAAGGAGTGTTTCAAGTATATATATATATTCTTCCCATTGGGGCCATCATATAAAAGAACCTACCATACTTTTCTTAACCAACCTTTTCCACAACACACATCACTCTCTCCTACCACCCCTACCCTTTTCCGAAGGTGTTGGGGGGTTGGTTTGGTCGCCACCTACCGCCATAAGCCTTGAACGAGTTAGAAAAGAAAGGCCACAATCCATAAACAACTTAATCTCCAATAATCCTTATTACCAAACACCCCAAAGACGTACACTCACAACATGAGGTTGATTTTCAAGAAGGTTTTGGGTAGGAGGAATTGTATTTTGGTTGCTTCTTTTGGATAGAATCATTGGGATACTTTGGTTGGATATCTAGCCTTTGGTACTTTGAACTCTAATGTTTGATAACTTCTTCTTTAATATTCAATCATGTTTATGTTCATGTTTGTGGTGATTCGTGTTTTGTGTTTTGGTTGATATTATGAATTATGTCTTAGGTGGTGTTTGTTTTTTAGAAATGCCTCTTAACAACATCTTAATCTAACTCATTCAGACACGGTCAGACATTTGAGTCATTAAGACTGTTTGTTTTTTCATGTCATTAAGAGGCGGTAAGAGGCAAGCAGTGTTAAGAGCATTTGTTTTTTATCATTAAGAGGCAGTAAGAGGAATAAACCTCTTATTGAACTAGATGTGAAGGGAGAGTCTTAACACCTCTTAATGTCTATTTTTTATTCTTAATTTTTTCTTAGTTTTTTTATTTTTATTTATTTTCTACTTTGTTATGATTTTTTTATATTGTTGTTTTTTTTTCATTTTCTTGATTTTTTTCTTGTTTCACATTTGTCTTTTGTATTAAAAGTATTAAATAGAATCATTTCACATGTTTTGTTTGATAGAGATTATATAAGATGATATGTGACAATTTATATTTTGTTCAAATTGAAAGGTTCGGTTTCGGACTCATATATCTCAATTTAAACGCGACTCATTTAGTTAATCGTTTTAAAAAGTTCAATTGAAACACTGACACGTTTATTTTTGTCAAATAAACACGAGATTACATGTTTTGTTTAAAATACTTTTAACTTTAAATTGATTATAATATAAATTTTGTTATTTTATATTTAACAAAGTTTATTTTTTGTGCGAATGCAATCATTTTATATAAATTGTAAAAACTATAGTTTAACACATCTAGACATTTTTATCAAAACAAACAGTTTTATTTGATTCAGATTCAGATTTCTCAACCACTTATTCAAATTAGGATGAAAATCAGATTTAGACTTTTTTTTACTGAATATTCAGATTCAGATGTGCGAATTAGATTCAGATTTAGATTCAGATTCAGAGCCTCTTAATAAACAAACAACACCTTAATACTTGTTTGGATCATGTGAGAACTTGTGATAAAAGGATGTTTGAATTTTATTAGTGTTTGTTTGGATTATGATGATAACATCACATTTGGTTAAATTGGAATATGTTCTTATTTATTACTTTGGTTAATCATTATTGAGTCTATAGGTCGAAAGGATTCTCAATAGTGGTTGATTTGAATTCATTAATCGGCAAATGATTTGGTCTTGTACTTTGTGACGATTGCGCAAGAGAATTAATAAACATAACAAGTAAAGGTTTAACTAAGATTAATGTCGAAAGGAGTCTGTTGAATATGTTGTGCTAATCATCTTTCAAGTAAATGGAACTTAACAATCGATGGCATCAAAGTCTATAGGTCGAAAGGATTCTTTGTTGTTATTAGTTTAGGCATAAGGCTCATGACATAACCACTTAATTGAGACTTATGCATAATTGATTTATAAGACACTAAACTATTGTTATTGGTTCTATAGGTCGAAAGGATTATCAATGATAATATGATTTTCGAACTAAACATCCTTATATCTAAGTGATCATTTGTCCAAACATGTATGTTCTTGTGTGCTAGCTTAATGTTGCTTTTACATATTGCTTTCTTTGGTGGTTTGATCCGTGATAATCATAACCACCACCTTGTTACTTTCTTAAACAAACAACACTTGAGTGCAACCAAGTCCCTTAGGACGACCTTGACTTACCAAGCCCTAACTACACATGACTAAGGTATACTTGTCCGAATGTGTTCCTAGTTAACCGGTAATTCTTGTTTATAAATTTAAAGCTTAATGTGAACGCATCAAGTTTTGGCGCTGCTTCCGAGGATTTGGTTTTGCATTCTCTTGTTTGTTTGTTTGTTGCTCTTTCGTTTGATATTGGTTGTTTGTTTGAATTGAGTTCTTGTTGAATTGTGTGTTTCATTCTCATAATCCGACATCGTCACCATCAAGTTTTTGGACCCGCTACCAGGGATTTGGTTTTGCATTCTCTTGTTTGTTTGTTTGTTGAATTGATTTCTTGTTTGCTTGTTTGTTCGAATGCTATATTGCTCGTGCTCTTGAATGTTGTTACTTTGATCTTGTTTGGTTGATCTCGCTTGCTTTCTTATTTTCTCATGATGTTTACTTGAATGCTTTCTTGCTTTGTGTTTTAAAATCTCTCCTTTCTCATCTTTTGCTTAAATTCTCTTGGCATCAATATCAAGTTTTGATGTTGAGATTTCGTTTCATGTTTTCTAAAAATGCTAGTTTCAATTATTGCTTCATAAGTGTGCTTGAAAGTGCTTGCGAAAAAACCACCAAACCTGACCACATGTTTTTTGTTTGTTTGTGTTTTCGTGTTTCGTGAGTTTATGTTTGATATGTTTCCGTGATCTTTAGCATGTTTATGTGTTTTTGTGTTCGTGGTGTTCTCGTTTAGATTAATTTCATATTAATTTGAATAAGATTGTCTTGTTTTGTGTTTTTCGTGCATTGTGTTTCGTGGTTTAATTTTGATTGTTACGTGCATGTGCTTGTTAGTTTTGTGAATTTATGTTCTTGTTTGGTTTTACCTTTATATTTTAGTTCTAGTTTTATTTATGTTATTATTTCTAGTTTATTTATATATGTTTAAATGTGTTTTTATGTTTATTTCCTTGTGTTTAATTTTGTGTTTCAATTTATGTGATTTCATAAAAAATTTATAAGCAAAACATGTTTAGGTTTAAAAAAAATTCACTAAAAATCAACCCAGCCGGCCAGCTAATTGCCAAGTCAGGCGGATGGATTTTTCTATAACGAATTTTTTTTACTAGCAGCGAGCATCCGACCGACCCGGTTCATAGCCGGCCGGCTCCTCCAACGCCGACCCAAAAATCCGTCCAGCCAAGCGGCTGGATCGCAAGTCAACCGGCTAAAAGTTTTTGACTAGCGGAAAACCATTTTTTGGAAAAATACTTTTACACCTTTTTACCCGAACCGAGACCTACTCAAAATCACTCTTAGTTATGTCTTAACCTTGTATGAACACTCGTTCATCGGGAAAAGGACCAACTACCCATTTTTCTTTTCGAACCCGTTCACCCAAAACAAACACCACCCAACCGCCCGGTTGGTACCCTTTGTACCAATTTTGTATTTTTATCCAATCTGTTTTGATCCCAAACCCCGTGGTTAGAACACGAAGTCCGTCAAACCGCAAGGTTTGATAGATTTGGTACAATTTTATTTTGTGGTTTCGTTAGCGGTTTACTCTTATCCTTTGTTTTTCTTTTTATTTATTCCTTTTTATTTTTACTTAGTTGCAAAATAGTTTTTAAAATTATCTTTAATACAAGAATTGGAAAACATAATAAAAAAGGGTTTTAGAGTTAGTTAGTTAGTCTATTTATAAAAAAAAGTGTTTTGCTTAGTTGTCTTGTCTACTCAGTTGTCTAAGTAGTTTTGTCGTTTTTAAATTTCATTTTTTTGTATCTTGTTTGTTTAGAGTCATGTTATGTTTCTGAGTGTTTAGAATGTTTTACTTATCATACGCGTGATGTTTAGATATGTTTAATGTTTGTTCGTATTTGTTTAAAGTTTGTTTCATTGTGTTAGCGTTCATTTTTTTGTGCTTGTTTAATTCATGTGGTTAAGGAATGAAATTTGTGGGTATGTTCGCTGGAAACCCTCACGAGACTACAACTCGTCCACTCGGGCCACCGAAGGGTTTAAAGGCTTGTTGCATACGCTAAATGCAACCGTGTTGGCTACAAAAGTGTGCTTTCTAATTTTACGTGTTTTGTAGTTTAGTTTATTTTGAAGATTTAATAAAGCCCATGGAGGATGGATTGGTTGTATTGTTGGTGACTTTACACTTTGGAGTGTATACGTTTGGTGGAGCAGAATTCGATTACCCTCACACGCTTATGTTGGCGTTTGGGTAACATTTTATCATATTGAGCTCGATCGTGATTTCTTTCGCCCAGAAAGTTTAGTTTTTCTCATACTTTTATTTCCCTATTTACATACTTTAAAGTTTATTTTACATATTGAGGTTAATGCAAAACTTAAGTGTGGGAGAAAGTAAAATAAGAAAAACGAAACTGATTTTAGTACTTCCAATTTTTGGGCTAATTTTTAAAAAAATTTGTGTACTTGTTTGGCATTGTGATCTAGTTGTTTTCACACTTTTAGGATCATATATTAGAATAATTGGATCATTCCACTGGTTAAAATACTATAATTTTGAAAAAAAATCGAGATGTGTCCCAGTTAATATTGCAATCCATTCTAGGATCGATGATATTTGCCAGCGTATTTATAGCCCTTTCAACTAAATTGTGAGGATCTGAGCCTATTTCATATACAACATACATCTTTTATGCTTGATCTTTTTGCTATTAGTGTTCCAGTGATTTTATTTATTCTAGAACTTGTGCTAGTAAATCATTATGAATGGCGCAGTGAGATCACACTCGTGTGATGATAAGTGTATATGCGTGACAAAGAGGAAACCTTAGGATTTTAACCTAAATATCCTTTTCCGTTTACATCTTTATTTTAACTAGTTACACTGATTAGATAACCACCAAAATTAACCCAATTGTTGGCACTCACTTTTAGTGCTAGATAC
The DNA here is from genome assembly GCA_026074375.1 of Tanacetum coccineum. Lineage (NCBI taxonomy): Eukaryota > Viridiplantae > Streptophyta > Magnoliopsida > Asterales > Asteraceae > Tanacetum > Tanacetum coccineum. Next base: position 14,538 of record BQNB010004538.1, on the reverse strand, counting down.
CCTTAGAACACCCATTTGATCCATACTTTTCGTTTTTGTTACACCCACTAAAAAACAAAAATATTTAACTTTAAACCTTAGCCTACCCTTTGTCAAAGTCTAAACGGTAGGTTGCTAGTTGCTTGGTATGTTAGATTGTTTTTGATGATTGATAGTTATGCCACACTTCGTTATTAGAATGTGCCATTTCGGCAAAGATAAAAGAGACGTCTTTTTTATTTTGTATTTTTGTGGTGTATGCTTATGCGAAGTGTGGTCGAGTTTGATGTATGCGAAAAAAGTGAAAAAGGATGATGATAAAAAAGGGGTGAAAAAAGTATATATGAAAAAGAAAAAAAAGAAAAAGTCATCGAAAGAAAAAATAATAATAAATGTGATGACAGTTATAGCCAATGTGCTATATTATTATGAATATGAAGAAAGACGAAGTATGTTTGGATATCGATTAGCCAATGTGCTAAGACGTGATATATGTGGTGATCGATATGTGAAGAAAGTTTGTAACTATAATCATTTACGGGTTTGTGGTTTGATTAGTAACTAGCAACAACATGGGACTTAGACTTTTGAGTTATGTATAATATGCTCTTTAAACCCTTATTAATAAAATATCCCATGCCTTATCCATACCCTTTATTCATCTGAAGCCTAAACGTTACAACTAAATAAAAGACCTCTCTAGATGTTTACACTTGGTGAGTTTTGTTTCTTGTACAAGCCTATGGTAATAAATTTGGTCACGACCGAGCTATGAGTGTGATTTCTCTTATATACTCCACCACCAAAATAAATGAGTGTTGAGTGAATTATACTTCATTCCTTTTTCGTAAGGTGCTTAGAAATGTTAATCAAACAAGAAAACCTTTGGGTATTGTCAAACATCTCGGTTTTTCACTAAAAAAAAGTTTAAAACGATGAATCTTATCTCGTACTCGTACTTGATAGATTTGCATCAAGCAAAGTTTAAGTATGGAGGAATTTGATAACGCTCAAATTGTACATGTTTAGTCACGTTATTCGTACTTTTGTATATGTTATTTGGCTATTTTTATATGTTTTTGTTGCTTAATTATACCAAAGTGTGTTTGCAAGTATATTTGTAGCCAAATACTGGAAAAGGAAGAAAAAGATGAGGAAATAACGAATAAATGAAGTTTTATATAAGTATGAAGAATCCCGCATCAAGATCAAGCTCGGAAAGCATTTTAAGAGCAAAAGAGTCAACCATTCAAGCTTCCAAGTCCCAAAATAAAGTCAAAGTCAAGTTATGTTAAAGAATAAAACTCATGATCAAGTACCACACAATCGGCAAGCTTAAACGA
>BQNB010004537.1:0-107259 GCA_026074375.1 Tanacetum coccineum | reverse complement strand
AGTAAACCTAGGTGGTGATTAACATATATATCAAGTATGTAAACTTGTAAATGAATAATGAAGATGTTAAAACTTAAATAGAACTTAGAGAAGTGTAGTGGAATGATGAACACAAGCTTATACTTAAGCTTTAACCTAATGAATCAACCACAAGATCAAACCCTAATTATATTTCTTGCATACTTCTTGTTAAACTATAAACCCAAGCTTCCAATGCACTTGAATGATCTTAGATATACTTAGAATGAATGCTTAATCATTTGTAAACCCTTAGAATGAAGTTTTTATGAGAAACCCTAGCTCAAAATTGTGAGCCATAGGTTATAGTTGGGTTGGGAGAGAATTGCTTGTGAATTTTACTTAGTTAATGAATGTGTGTGTTTAACTCTCCTAGTACTTGCCTTATACAGGATTGGTTAAGCCTTAACAACCTTAAAATTAACCTGTGTTAGTTAGATGGGTTAGAAGTACAATTGTGTAAGGCCTTCTCCTCTTTTCTATGCATTTGGATGCCTAGGATGGCTTGGAGGGTACTTGAGACTTGACAATTACTAGAAATATGTGAAAGGTGTAAGGTACTTGGTCCTAGGTTGGGTTAGATTAAGGTTACTTGTGAATTTGTTTATTTATTTAGTGTGTATGATCGCACATCCGGCCACATGGCTTTATCAAGTGATAAATTAGTTAATTTTTATGTATTGGGTATAAAAGTAGGTATTGGTTTGAGTATAGATAGGTATAGGTGCTTCCGGGTATGCCTAAATGTATTTTATTGCGAAACGTAAGCGTTTTACGTAACTAATAAAAATAAATTATGAAAAGTTATAAATTATATTCTTAATAATCATATAAACTTGCTTGATGTAAACTTTAACTTGTTTGGTGTCCATTTACATTGAACGATGATTTTTAGTTTACGCGATTTAACTATACGATAATAATTAAAAGTAAACGCACAAAATCCTAAAATAAATAATGGAATAAATGAAGTCGTAAATGACCTAAAAATATGAAATGTTACATAAACTCAAAACTTGTAACGGTTATTCTTAACTACTTTATGATGTATGTAAGAGTTTCTATAAAAAGAAGTCTTAAAAAAAGTAAGACAAAAAACATTACTTAAAAAGGAAATTAACAAATTAGTATAGATTTGTTTTACTTTTACTATGGAATCAATACATACACATCTAATTAAAAGCCTAGAAATTTATGTTTCATTAAAAGTATTGGTCGTTACAACTAATGCTTTCATTGCTTATTATAATCCCTTTTGTAACATCTCATTTATCATCATGTAAACTCAAAACTTGTAACGGTTATATTAATGATAAATAAGTGATTTAATGGAAAAACTGTGTGACCACGATATCAATTTTTGTAACATACAAAACTGAAAAAATATTATTAATATACATTAAAATGTCAGTTAAAAGATATTAATATAAAAAAACTCACGGTTTATGAAAGAATCAAAAAACTACAACGCAAACTAATGCTTTCATTGCTTATTATAATCCCTTTTGTAGCATCCCATTTATCATTATGTAAACTCAAAACTTGTAACGGTTATATTAATGATAAATAAGTGATTTAATGGGAAAATTGTGTAACCACCATATCAATATTTGTAACATATAAAACCGATAAAATATTATTGCTATACATTAAAATGTCAGTTAAAAAATCTTAATATAAAAAAACTCATGGTTTATGAAAGAATAAAAAAGATACAACACAAACTAATCATATTTCACACACAATAGATTCAGTCATCCAAGATTCTTCTGGCCTTTAAACCTCGCCCAGTCCCTCGCCAGAAAATTAAATTATACAGGAACCCGTCGCCGCAACAAGTGGATACCCGTCTATTTTAACTTATGTTTCAAAGATGCTACTTATGTTCCCTTCTTTCGTTTGGACCTTAGTTTATTTGGATATGAAATACTTTGCATTGTTATTGCTTAAAGTTATTTTATTTTAAATTATCATTCATTTGTACAATTATTGTTAAAAAACGTTTAACCGAATAAAATTTGTTCGCCGCAAAATATAGTCATAGGGTACCCGCCGCCGCATTGGGCGGATACCCTGCTAGTCGAGTAATAACATGTCATGGAACGTAAGGCCATGGGATGTATGATCTAAAACAAGGATGGGTTAATTGAATATGGCTAGACAATTTTGGTATAAAATTAGCCTGGTAGAAATGAAACAAACAGACAATGAGAATTTAGCATGACCTGGAACAAGGTCACAAGGATGTGTAAATTCGTATGTACTGCCACTTCTGCCAGATTTGTGTTAGTTTTGTTGGGATTTTAGATCTAATTAACAATTAAACATATCACGAGTACGCAGCGAAAAGATCAAACACGTATAGAATTATGTAATTAACAAGAGATAGATATATACCTTTAGAAAGGAACGTTAGACTGCTTATAGCAATAAGCGTAACACCGTCTTCAATATACGCGTGTGTATAATACCACGCGAAACCACCAAAATTAAAAGAATGATCTCTCTAAGTATTCACACACAATACATTCTTAGCAAACAATGTGTATGCTATTATTAATAGTGTTTAACCAAACGATCTCTTCGTCTTTGAATCAATCAACACACGAAACACCTTCTTGAGATTAAGTCACAAAACAAAAACCCTAAAGGGTTGTTTGTTTGATCACACGACAAGGAGGAGGAAAAACAAAACCCTTTTGTGGGTTTGGGGCCGGTTGAACATAAAGAAAGACAATGGAGAGATTTAGGGTTTTTTTAGGTTTCAAGCCCTAAGACCTCCTTTTATAGCCCTTAGAATCTTGGTGAAAAAGCAAGCAATCTCCTTCCATATGGAAGGAGATATTCGGCCGGCTAGAAAAGAGGGGACAAACCAAATCTTTTCCTTTTCCCGATTTTGCATATTAGTCCTTTAACTATTAACGACTAATATTTATCGTGTAAACTTTAACGAAGTTATTTAAACACTAATTAATATATTAAATACATTGTTCTACATATTAACGTGTGCGTCCCCTTAGGTTCAAATAATTCCCGGACATATGTAATTTATATTTGTTCATATTCCAACAACTCCCACTTGGACATGTATAAATTATATAATAACATTGGTAAGCGTCTAGAAACATGCCAATGCTCTCAGAAATATCCGAGTATGGTTTCTCAAAACACGAACAAAATGATTTATGAATTTACAATCCCTTTGTTTCCGATACCATGTTAAAAATGGATATGGATCAATGTCATTATATTATTTAACGATTATGTTTCTCGTATATGTAACTAATCAAGATTACCAAAAATCAATGAGACATATCTTCATGAGTTTTCGGGTACGGCCATACACACATCTGATTAATTCTATGAGGGGCCTAGTGGCATCATTCTTTAACTTTTGAAGGAACAAATTCTATATTGACTACAAGTGCCTAGTCATCATGTTTCAAAATCACTTCTGAAATAACCCTTATTAGTTATTTATTTTTTAGGATAACTTAGACTAGATCAAGAAAGATTATCCACATATGCATGACCTACTTGCATCTCAAGTCTAAGGATTTTGTAAATAAAATCACTTACAAGGTTTACTTGATGACGACGATCCATAAAGTAATATCCTTGTGTTGGGGAAATCCAATATTCATCTTATGAATATCATTTGATTTTGGTGGACACATCTTTAATATCAACAATATCACCAATCACTCAGAATTGTCTTAATTTAACAATATTCTCATATTGTTAATTGACAACGGATTTATTTTGAATAATAACTATTATTATTCACGGATTTTAACATGCAAATATAGGACATAATTTAAGATAAAAATAACAAAAATACCAAGTATCATTATCATAAAATAAATTGTTCAAACATCCCTTATCCAAATACTAAACACAGATCTACATGAAACTACTAGCTAAACGAAGTCCCATGCTCCTAGCATGTTAAGTAAGCTTTCCTTTAGGTAATAGCCACGTAAAAGGTATGCTAGATTGTTATCTTGGTGACATTAAGAAGGGTTACTTCTATTGGTAGTGTCTGGCGACCATCGAACCCTCGTTCTATGCGAAAAGAAGTGCTTTGAATTGTCGGCAAAACATCTTAATTGGTTCGTTTAATTGTTGTACTATACCAGCCACTGAAATAAACTTCCCAAAAATTTTTATCCAAACAGCTTCCATCTCTGCTTTTGAAGCAGCTATGTAATTCAGCTTATGTAGCTGGCTTTGCAGTAGTACTTTACTTGGAGCTTTTCTAGTCTACTACGCTTCTGTTCAAAAGGAAATGTATCCTGTCAGAGATTTCATATCATCTATATCGGTCTCAAATCCAACATTACAATAGCAATCAACTTGAAGTTCAGCTTCCAGATTTCTACCATAAACTAAGAACATATCTTTAGTATTTCTTAAATACTTACGAATATTTTTCACAGTAGTCGAGTGACATTCACTAGGATTCTGTTGAAACCGGCTGGTAATATTTTGCGCGAACGCAACATCAGGTCTAGTGCATCTTACAACATACATAATGGAACCCACAGCGGAAGCATAAGGTACATTTTGCATGCGCTTCACCTCTTCAGGTGTTGAAGCACCTTGTGTTTTGTTCAAGTCAAGTCTTTCTTGCATGGGGATATGACCACGTTTGGAATTATCCATTCTATATCTCTTTAAGATCTTATCCATGTAAGCATTTTGACCAAGTCCAATCAATCGCTTTGACCTATCTCTGTAGATTTTGATTCCAAGAATAAATGCTGCTTCCCTAAATCCTTCATAGCAAAACACTTTCCAAGATAATCTTTTACACTTTGTAAACTTGGAATGTGATTTCCCATGATGATTATGCCATCAACATATAAGATGAGGAATGTAACATTACTCCTACTAGCCTTTTGATATACACATGGCTCATCAAGATTTTGAGCAAATCCAAACCTTTTGATTTCCTCATCAAATCTTTTATTCCAGCTTCTTGATGCTTGCTTAAGACCATAAATGGATCTTGCATACTTTTCTGGGATGATTAGGATCAACAAAACCTTCAGGTTGCACCATATAAATGTCTTCATCAAGATAACCATTTTAAAAAGGCTGTTTTTATATCTATTTTCCATATCTCATAATCATAGTATGCCACTATAGATATTATAATCCTAATAGCTCTAATGTCAGCGACGGGTGAGAACGTTTCTTCATAATCAACCCCGTAGAGTTGAGTATAACCCTTTGCTACAAGACAAGCTTTATAGGTGTGTATAATACCACCCATGTCAGTCTTTTTCTTAAAAATCCACTTACTCCCAACAGTCTTACATCCAGGAGGAAGATTGACCAGGACCCATACCATATTGTCCATCATGGATTGTATTTCCGCATTCATGGCATCGATCCACTTATTAGATTCACAATCTAATATCGTGGCTTTATAGCTAGTGGGTTCATTAAGATCCCCTAAACTATACTCCTCCGCCTCTACATTTAGACATAAACGATTTGGAGCTCGACGTGTCCTTTCAGACCTACGAATCGAAACTCTTCCTCTTGAGGTGGGTTCAAACCTTCAACCTCTATAGGAATCGCTATGATTTCAGAAAGGGTGATGTATCGTCATCTTGAATTCTTCAGAGCTATGGCCCTCCCACTGACTTCTAGTGGTATGAGATTTTCTCAAATAACTCAGCATACCGCGCAACAACTATTTAGTTTTTAGGGTGGTAAAGTAAAATAGTAACCCGCGTGTCCTTAGGTATCCTATAAAAGATCACTTAACCAATCTTTTTGGAGTTTGTCAGGCGTATCCCGCTTCACAAGCGCCTCACATCCCCAGACCTTTAAGTAAGACATATTAGGAACTTTTCCATACCATAGTTCATATGGAGTCTTATCAACCTTCTTGGTTGGAACCATATTGAGAATGCGTGTTGCAAACTCTAGAGCATAATCCCAAAAGGATAACGGCAGATTTGTAAGATTCATCATAGATCGAACCATGTCTAACAAAGTACGATTTCTCCTTTCAGACACGCCATTGTGTTGTGGTGTGTATGGAGGAGTAAGCTGCTGGACAATTCCACAAGTTTTAAGATAATCATTAAACTTTTGGCTTATGTATTCACCATCTCGATCTGATCGAAGAGCCTTGATTGTCTTCCCGAGTTGATTTTCCACTTCATTCTTAAACACCTTGAATGTTTCAAAGACCTCATGTTTATGTTTAAGAAGATAAACATAACCATAACGACTATAATCATCCGTGAATGTAATGAAGTAGCTAGCACCTTGTTTTGACACATGTCTAAGTGGACCACACACATCAGTATGTATTATTCCAAGAAGATCAGTCGCCCTTTCGGGACGATGTGGAAACGATTTCCTTGTCATATTACCCGATAAACAAGATACGCATTGATCAAATGACTCATCATCTGTTGATTTTAAAAGCCCTTCCTGTTGCAGCTTTTTAATACGTTTCTTACTTATATAAGTAAGACGGCAGTGTCATAGATAAGTAGAGTCTAAATTGTGTTTGGCTCTTTTAGTGCTAACATTATAAATAGAATTAACATTTGGTACAAGATTATGCATATCAATTTCATAAATACCATTGCTGGGAATAGCATTAAAATAATGAACATTGTTCTTAGAAACTGAAATACCAAAATCTATAAAACGCTGGACAAATCCATTTTTAACCAAACGGTGAACTGAAACAACACCTCTTATGTAAGAAAGTGCATAATGTCAATTGGCAAAAAAAAAAAAAAAAAAAAAAAAAAAAAAAAAAACAAATCATCAGGCCTTAGGTAAAAAATAAGTCCACAACTTCCATAGCTCTACTTGTTTCAGGCTTTTCTTACTCCTCTAAGACCATGTTGTGTGTTACAAATATGAGTACCACAACCAGTTTTATACACCCAGGATTTAGTAAGAAAAGAAAATAATTCTATTATGAAGATATCTGAAGAACTGGCAGTGCCAACTAGCTTCTTTCTTCTTAATCAACTCAGCAAGGTAAGCAAAACAATTCCTCTTACAATGAACCCACCCCTTGCAGTGGTGAGCAGTTCATCCTTACCTGGGTGCTCTGTAGGCAGAAGGTTTAGGGTTTTTAGGCTATGGATAAAAGCTTTGTTTATCCTTTCCCTTGCCATAAGCTTTACCTTCACTTAAGCCTTTAAGCAGTTTCTTATTGGATTTCTGGATTTTACCACCTTTAATCATCATTACTTGTGGTGTTTCAAGCCTTTTTAGTAAACCTTTGCATACTTCATGAGCAAAGCAGAAGTTCACCAACCGTCTTCCCATTTGATGCTTGTTTTCAGTGAGGCCAAGACAAGATTTAAACCAAACACTAAGCTCTTGTGGGAGCACATAACCAAGATGTTACAGTTCTACATAATTCTTCATCTAATGACATATAGGCCAACTGGTTTTCCCTCATCCTGTTTACAAGCATGGAAAGTTTGGATCAGGTCAAACCACTCCACTCCAGCTTGTTTCTCAAACATGGATTTAAGCTCCTGAAGCATTTCATAACTGAGGAATTTTCGAATTGTCTTTAAAGTTCATGCAGTCAAACTTCTGAGCATAAGGACAAGCCACCTTAATATAGAATCTGATGCCGCATTCCACTGACGCACATTTTTAATCCAAATTCCATATACTTAGTATTTTTGAGCTTAATTTCATTTCCAGCCTTTAGCTTATCACAATAAGCTGAAATAAGTTGGTTTTGAAGATTTAATAAGCTTGTAGCTTATAAAATGAGCTTATGGGCTCGTTAGCCCAACAAGGGTGCGTTTGGTTTTTGAAATAGAAGTCGAGAGCTTATAGCTTTTGGGGTTTGGTTCGAGGGCTTTTTACATGGGATTATAAAAGACGTTTTTGAACTTATTTCCACAGCTTAAAGCTTTTAGCTTATCAAAAATAGCTTATGGGCTTAAATAAGTGGCTTAATCCAAGCTTATACATGATCTAAAACATATTAAGAGTTTATTGAACGAGATACAACTTACTAGGGCTTATATAGGTTCGAATGGCTTGGTATGGGTCGAATAACCTTGGAGATGAATCAAGAACCTCTTTATCTTACTCCTTGGTTTCTTTTCGTGGCTTGAACTTCTTCCTTTCTCTCCTTTGGCTCGAAACTAGGTCATGAACATGTGTAGGTGTTTGATAAAATTTGTGTGTTGTGAATTTGTATGTGTGTTCGAGTATTTATAGGGCTAGGAAATTAAAGAGGCTAAGTCTTGCATTCTTATCAATGTCTAATGACTATTGGAAGCTAGGTTTCTAGCTTAGAAAGGTGTAGGATTGTGGGGAGGGTTCGACTAACCAAGGAGGGGACAAGGTGGTGGTAAGGTGTTAGCTTGGTGGTGAAAGGGTGGTGACAAGGTGGTAGTTTGATGGTGACAAGGTGGTGAAATCCACTTGGTCCTAAGTAGCTAGTTTCGACTAGGCTAAGTCTCGGTTAGGGTTTCATTTGGTTTAGGACGAGCATGAGGTGGAGTGGAGGGAAAAATAGTTTAATTGTGGTTCTTAGGAGAGTAGTAACTTAGGCTTAAAGGGTGGTACGAATGGTGTATATTAGTTTGGAGGGAAATAGTTTAGTTTGAATCTCGTGCATAATCGACTTGTACATTAGCTTTAAATAATGGTACTTATGGTTTGACAAAATGGAGGGAAATGTATTGTGCATGGTTAACTTGTACGTATACCTTATAGGTTAGTACATTTTGATGAAAAAATTCATTTGGTTAGGGTTTTGGTTTAACGCGTAAAATCCATTTTATGCTAAACGTTTTTGAATGGTACGTTAGATAAATAACGTACATGGAAAAATAGAAATTAGAACGTATTACCTGACATATTACAATGTTCACTTAACATAAACATTAATGGAGTTGATATTGGTAGTTGCGTGAGCTCGTCTATTTGAAAATGCAAGTTACGTTACATAATTGGATGGAATATCAAATACATTGATAAATAAAAATTTATACCCGTGAAAATGGTTGTATTAAATACAATAAGTGGAATATTACATAAAATAATATTGTGGAAAATTGTGGGTTGTTATAATTTTGTCTGGTCAGCTCGTACAAATAATTTAAGCTTATTATGTCTAATCAATCATCCTAAAAGGCTTAATTTGGTGGGGCTTGGGTCCTTTTTTCGACACCCTAGCAAAGCCGTCCCTGAAATTCAAGAAGTAATGTTATATATAAAGTGTCACCGTTTATAAGATATAATACAATTAGTTATCTAAACATTCGACATATTACTCCTTTTAGATATTTTATCATCTAAATACTTTTTTCTTCGTGAAAAATATGTGTACACATGTCTATAATTGTTAACGGGACCAATTTTGAGGCTCTCAACATTTTTAAGACCCTGAGCGATTGCTCACATTACACACCTTTAAAAACGGCCTTGCACACCGGTGCATACCTGTTATGCAGAAGTAAATGGTTCAAATATGTTGGGATTTTACATCTATTTAACCAATTAAACATATCACGAGTACGCAGCGGAAAAATCAAACACGTATAGAACTTATAATTAACAAGAGATTGAAGATGTGTACCTTTTAGCAAGAAATGTTACACTGCTTTTAGCAATAAACGTTACACCGTCTTCAATATACGCATGTGTATAACACCACACAAAACCACCAAGGATCAAAAGAATAATCCCTCTAAGTTTACACACACAATACGTTCTTAGCAAACAATGTGTATGCTAGTACTAGTAGTGTTTATCCAAACGATCTTTTCGTCTTTGAATCAATCAACACACGAACCTCATTCTTGATGTTTGATCGCAACTCAAACACCCTAAGGGTTTGTTTGTTCGATCGCACGACCCACAAAGAAGAAACCAAAAATCCCTTTAAGGGATGTAGAACCGGTCGAACTAGGGAGAGAGCACAAGAGGGATTTTTTTAAGGTTTAAGGATTACAAGTTATGATCTAATGAAAGCCCCTAGACCCCTATTTATATACCTCTTAGCTTGGAGAGCAAGCAAGCAATCCCACCTCCTCTTGGAGGGGTATTCGGCCGACTATAAGGAAATAGGGGGATACCAAAACTTTTCTTTTTTCCGGTTTTGCATATTAGTCCTTTAACTATTAACGACTAATATTTATTCTTGTTAAACTTTTAACGATCGTTTGTTAAACACTAATTAATATATTAAAGCGTTGTTCTACATATTAACGTGTGCGTCCCCTTAGGCTCGAATAAATTTCCAGACATATATAATTTATATTTGTTCATTATAATGGCTCCCACTTGGACATGTATAAATTATACAATAACATTGGTAAGCGTCTAGCAACACGCAAATGCTCCCAGAAATATTCGAGTGTGGTTTCATAATCACACGGACAAATGATGTATGAATTTACAATCCCTTTGTTTCCGATACCGTGTTAAAAATGGATATGGATCAATGTCATTCCATTATTTAACGATTCTGTTTCTCGTATATGTAACTAATCAAGATTATCGAAAATCAATGAGACATATCTACATGAGTTTTCGAGTACGGCCATACACACATCTGATTAATTCTATGAGGGGCCCAGTGGCATCATTATTCAAGGCATCATTATTTAACTATTGAAGGAACAAATTCTATATTGAATACAAGTGTCAAGTCATCATGTTTCAAAAACACTTCTGAAATAGCCCTTATTAGTTATCCATTTTCAGGATAACTTAGACTAGATCAAGAAGGATTATCCACATATGCAAGACCAACTTGCATCTCAAGTCTAAGGATTTTGTAAATAAAATCACTTACAAGATTTACTTAATGACGACGATCCGTAAAGTAATATTCTTGTGTTGGGGAAATCCAATATTCATCTTATGAATATCATGTGAGTTTGGTGGACACATCCTTAATATCTACAATATCACCAATCACTCAGAATTGTCTTAATTTAACAATATTCCCATATTGTTAATCGACAACGGATTAATTTAGAATAATAACTATTAATATTCATGGATTTAAACATGCATATATAGGACACAATTTAAGATAAAAATAACAAAATACCAAGTATCATTATCATTGTTCAAATATCCCTTATCCAAATACTAAACACGGATCTACATGAAACTACTAGCTAAACGAAGTCCCATGCTCTTAGCATGTTGAGTAAGCTTTCCTTTCAGTAAAGCCTTCGTAAAAAGATATGCTAGATTGTCATCTATGTGAACTTTAAGAAGGTTATTTCTATGGTAGTGTCTGGCGCCCCTCTGAACCCCCGGTTCATTGGCAAATAAGAAGTGCGGCTAAATTGTCGCAAAACATCTTAATTGGTTCGTTTATTGTTGGTACTATACCAAGCCTTGAAATAAACTTTCTAATCCAAACAGCTTTTATCTCTGCTTCTGAAGCAGCTATGTATTCAGCTTTTGTAGCGGACATTACAGTAGTACTTTGCTTGGAGTTTTTCTATTCTACTGCGCCTTCCATTCAAAATGAAGACGTATCCTGTCTGAGATTTTATTTTATCTCTATCGGTCTCAAATCCAGCATTGCAATAGCAATCAACTCTAAGTTCAGCTTCAGGATTTCTACCATAAACCAAGAACATATCTTTAGTATTTCTTAAATACTTAAGAATGTTTTTCACAGCAGTCCAGTGTGGTTCACCAGGAGTCTGTTGAAAAACGGCTTGTTATATTTTGCGCGAACGCAACATCAGGTCTAGTGCATCTAACCGCATATATAATGGAACCTACCGCCGAAGCATAAGGTACATTTTGCATACGCTTCACCTCTCCAGGTGTTTAAGCACCTTGTGTTTTATTCAAGTCAAATCTCTCTTGCATGGGGATGTAACCACGTTTGGAATTATCCATCCTATATCTCTTTAAGATCTTATCCATGTAAGCACTTTGACTAAGTCCAATTAATCGCTTCGATCTATCTCTGCAGATCTTGATTCCAGGAATAAATGCCGCTTCCCCAAATCTTTCATGGCGAAACACTTTCCAAGATAATCTTTTACACTTTGTAAACTTGGAATGTGATTTCCCATGATGATTATGTCATCAACATATAAGATGAGGAATGTAACATTACTCCCACTAGCCTTTTGATATACACATGGCTCATCAAGATTTTGAGCAAATCCAAACCTTTTGATTTCCTCATCAAATCTTTTATTCCAGCTTCTTGATGCTTGCTTAAGACCATAAATGGATCTTTGAAGCTTGCATACTTTTCTGGGATGATTAGGATCAACAAAACCTTCAGGTTGCACCATATAAATGTCTTCATCAAGATAACCATTTAAGAAGGCTGTTTTTATATCCATTTGCCATATCTCATAATCATAGTATGCTGCTATAGATATGAGAATCCTAATAGCTCTAATGTCAGCGACGGGTGAGAACGTTTCTTCATAATCAACCCCGTAGAGTTGAGTATAACCCTTTGCTACAAGACGAGCTTTATAGGTGTGTACAATACCATCCATGTCAGTCTTTTTCTTAAAAATCCACTTACTCCCAACAGTCTTACAGCCAGGAGGAAGATCGACCAGGACCCATACCATATTGTCCATCATGGATTGTATTTCCGCATTCATAGCATCGATCCACTTATTAGATTCAGAATCTAACATCGCGGCTTTATAGCTAGTGGGTTCATTAAGATCCCCTAGACTATGTTCCTCCACTTCTACATTTAGACTTAAATGATTTGGAGCTCGACGTGTCCTTTCAGACCTACGAATCAGAATAATCACTTCTCTTGAGGTGGTCAAAAAACCTTCAACCTTCATAGGAATTTTGCTAGTGACTTCAAAAGGTGATGTATCTTCATCTTAAATTTCTTCAAGATCTATGGACCTCCTATTGACTTGTTGAGTTATGAGATTTTTCTCAAAGAACTCAGCATACCTCGCAACAACTATTTTGTTTTTAAGTGGGAAGTAAAAATAGTAACCCATCATTTCCTTTGGGTATCCCATGAAGATACACTTAACAGATCTTTGTTGGAGTTTGTCAGGCATATCCCGCTTCACAAGTGCCTCACAACCCCAGACCTTTAAGTAAGACAAGTTTGGAAGTTTCCATACCCATAATTCCATATGGAGTCTTTCAAAACTGTCTTGTTGGAAACCATATTGAAAGGCGTGTTGCAGACTCTAGAGCCATTAAATCTAAAAAGGATAACGGCAGAGTGGTAAGATTCTATCATGGATCGAACCATGTCTAACAAAGTACTGATTTGTCTTTCAGACAAGCATTATGTTGTGGGCGTGTTTGGAGGAGTTCCAAGTAAGGACGGTGGTGTGTTGGATTATTCTCACAAGCTTTAAGATAATCTTTAAACTCTTGGCTTATGTATTCGCCACCTTGATCTGATCAAAGAGCCTTGATTATCTTCCCGAGTTGATTTTCTACTTCATTCTTAAACACCTTGAATGTTTCAAAGACCTCATGTTTATGTTTAAGAAGATAAACATAACCATAACGGCTATAATCATCGTGATGTATTGAAGTAGCTAGCATCCTTATCTTGACACTTGTCTAAGGTGGACCACACACATTCAGTATGTATTAATCCGTGAAGATCAGTCGCCTCCTTTTTAGGATGATGTGGAAATGTTTCTTGTCATCTTACTCGATAAACAAGATACGCATTGATCAAATGACTCATCATCTGTTGATTTAAAAAGCCCTTCTTGTTGCAGCTTTTCAATATGTTTCTTACTTTTAAGCGGCCCAAGATGACAGTGCCATATATAAGTTGAGTCCAAATTATGTTTGGCTCTTTTAGTGCTAATATTATAAATGGAATTAACATTTGGTAAACGATCATGCATATCAATTTCATAAATACCATTACTAGGAATAACATTAAAATAATGAACATTGTTCTTAGAAACTGAAGTTCCAAAATCCGTAAAACACTCGACGAATCTATTTTCTACCAAACGGTGAACTGAAACAACACCTCTAGTTATAGAAGGTCCATAATGACAATTGTCTAAACAAATCACAAAGCCATTAAGAAAAACTAAGTCATAACTTCCAATAGCTTCTACTTGTGCATGGACACCATTGCCCATGTACAAATAGAGTGCTCCTTGTTTCAGCTTCCTTGCTTCTCTAAACCCCTATTTTGTAATACAATCGTGAGTACCACAACCAGTGTCATACACCCAGGATTTATTAGGGAAAGCAAATAATTCTATTATGAAGATACTTGAAGAACTAGCAGAGCCAACTTGCTTCTTTTTCTTCAACAACTCAGCAAGATACACAGGACAGTTCCTCTTCTAATGACTGATTCGTAGTTTTACGTACCTATAAAATATATAATAATAATACTACTTAGGCAAATTCTAACTATTCACCTTTAACCAAGGTAAAAAGTCAAAACTTACAAAAATAATATATAATATATATAATATACGTATGTTTAACCGGGTAAGTATGATCACCCGGGTCGTTATCCCCAATGACTAGTGAAATTGAGACCACGTTTTAAGTTCGGATCCTGATTTGAATGAAGCAAAGATATTTGATTATGGAAAGAAACTAAAAACAAAATTTAATTGAACAATTAAAACGTAAACTATCTAGAATAAAATCTTAAAGACTAAAAGTGCGAAAAGGAAAAGGATTACGGGCAAAACTACTAACTAACGGAGGGGCAGTAAACGATTAAATTGAAAAGTTAGAATTCCTACCCTAAGAATATACCCCGACAACAAACTAAGTCCCGAATTAAGGTGAAATTTGAAAAGTGCTTATTATGAAAAACTCAAAGAAGCAAAGTTGTAAAAGAAACTAAGGGGAACAAAATTAATAAAAAAGCTATAGGGCTGAAAATCTCAAATAAGCTCAGGAAGAGCTTATTTCTAATACTGATTACAGAAAGTGAGGTTTTGAGCTTACTTCTACTTTAAAACCAGCCATAAATTGCTCAGATTTAGCTTAATTTAAATAAGGGGAAAGTGATTCTAAAAGCTTATGATGTGCTTAATCTAAATATGCAAAGAAATTAAAGCTTAAACTACTTTTATGCTACTGAAATTTATCAAGAAATAAGCAAACTCAGGCAATAAGCAAAGAAACACAAACTACAAATAAGCTAGAGAACTTAATAAGCTAAACTAGACTTTGAAACTTAAAAGACAACTTTAACTACTTATAATTCATCTATTTAAGCTATTAAATCTAGACTTATAAGCTGAATTAACAAATTTAAATCCTAAAGATTCTAAGTACTGTTTTTGGAATTTTCAGGTTTTTTATGACTTTTGACAACTAAATTAAACTAAGGAAATAAGCTAGAAATTGAAAATTAAGACTTAAAATGTATTAAGCTATATGAAAACTTAAATTCTACTAAATTTTATAAGCTAAATCTTAAAATTACTGATCTAAATTAAGCTGAGAACACAGCAGTACTAACTGAGGTTAGTACTGCTAGTGTAAATATTCAGCAGTACTTTCAAGTAAAAGTACTGCTGATGCAATTTGATTTTTGGAAACAAAATAAGCAATGAAATAAGCTAAATAATGAAAACTAGAACTAAATTCTTAATAAGCTAAAGCTAAACTTAACCCTGCTGAAATTAAAACTAACAGTTCTAACTTGTGAAGGCAGTACTAACTTTTTAGTTAGTACTGGTAGTGTAAAGAGTCAGCAGTTCTAACTTAGGTTTGTTATGATAGTGCAAACTTTTGGAACTGCACTAAACCAAACACCCCTTTGTCATTTTGACAGGATTTAGAAAAGCTTTTTAAGAGAAATCTAATGAACAAGTACTGAATACCAGATAAAAACTAGCTTAAAACAAACTTAACCATCATGATTAAACAACTGAATAAGCCTTAATCTAAGATCTTAACTAATTAAACTAATATCTTTGGATTTTATGAGTTTTTATGAAAGAAATTGATAGCTAAAGATCTATAACTACTTAAGCAAAAACAGATGAAAACAAACAACTAAATACCACTAAAATAGACATTTAAACATTAATAAGCATGAGATAAGAAATAAGCTTATTATAAGCAATTATAAGCAAAGACTAAGCAATTAAAACTGAAATTAGGAGGAAGAATGATAGAGAAACTTACTTAATCCTTTAGTAAACAAAAGGTACCAAGTAAGGCAGCTACAAGCTCTCTAGCTTAGGAATAGCTAGAGTAAAAGTCTTGGGTTCTCTTCCAAGGTTAGATCCCTTCCAAAAAGCTCAAAATTCAATAAGATCATATAGATTAACTGATTTAAGGGTTTAGATAAGGTTAATACTGAATTCAAACAGCTCTATTTCAGCTTATAGACTGAAAGAGCTTAATATGAGCTTATTGAGACAAATTGGCTTAAAATGAGAGCTTAGAAAACGAGATTTAGAATACTAAAAACTGAATTTCATTAATTGAAAACTGAATTACATTACTAGAAAAGGAGATTACAAAAACATTTAAGTAAAATTACGAAATTAAGCTAAAATTTACTAAAAAGAAGGATAAAAAGAAGACTAAAAACTAGATAAAAAGAACGACTCCTTGTGTGTGTGAGAATGAGGCCTATTTATAGTGCCAAGCTGAAGCTTCTAGGATCTCTAGCCTTGCTCTCCAATCTTCAATCTCTGCCATTCATTTCTTCAATCATTTGAGCTTCATTTGTGACCGTTTGATTAAGAAGTGGACACCTGAGGATTGCCAGCGTGTCATTCCATTGATGTGACGTTTGTGCTTCTTTTGTGAGTATTTTAGTACAAAAACCCACATTAATTTGTGCTTCTTTCATTGTTGACGTGGCTCTTCTTGAGAGAAGGTTAATGAATCCTTTGATAAAGACTGATTTATCCCTGCCATCTTGTAAGAGAGACCTTGAATTGTCTTCCGTACCCTTTAATTTTCATTTGCCCTTTGTTTTACCATGGGGTGAAAACGGGGAAGACGATGAATAGTAAATGTGTTTCCCGCCCCTTCTTCGACAGTTAAAACTGTTGTAGTTTGGAAGGTTAACACTTTTGGCCCCTCTCTTTCTTTTCCTCTTTTCAAGTTATAAATAACTTTTGGGATAAAGGACTTGGGCTTTGGCTTCGGCTTTGTACTCTTCTGATTCTCGTGTCCGTGCCTGCTTGCTTTTGACTGTTTTCTTGTGATTATTGACTTATCCATACCTGCACACACAAAACACAAATACAAGCATATTTTTGCTATTTTTGGTCTGTTTTGGGTTTAATTGGGTTATTTTTAGCATAACAGATATGTGATTTTCTCACAATTATCAAAATTTCCCCAAACTAAACGATTGTGTGTCCTCTCGCAATTATCACATTGCCTTTATAACCAAATACCTCGAGATTCACCAAACTAAACCTTTGAAAAGTAGAAGGATTTTTGTTTGAGAGAATAAGAGTCACAAGTTATAAATACAACCCACTTCCATTTTTCTAAGATTTTTTCTTTTTTTTGGATTTTTCTGATATTTTAAATACCTAACTATTACTTATTTTTTTGTTGACATAATGTAGTTGTTTCATTAACTCATTGGTAACTTTTAGGATCATAGAACCAAAATAGCAATTAGTGTCTAAAGATAGTTTCGTCATCCCCGATTTTGTCACTTTTCCATGCTAAGCTTAAAAACAAGATATGTTAAATAAAGTCATGATATAACACTACTCATAAAATACTAATTGTAGTGTATTACTTTTCCTCCACGTAAATCCCTACTTTGTATCTCAAGATTTTACTTAAGTATATACCCGAAGGCTCTTTAACGACTTTTGTTTCAATTACTTATTAATTACAAAATAAAGTGTAATGGTTAAGGAAGCAATAATTAACTCCTAGCTTCTCTTCAAAAGATCAAATGTCATCAAGATTAAAGTCCACATCGAGGCAACCAAAATTTGGCTTTTATTAGGCTACTTAAGCAAGGCACCATTCATGTCATATACCCTAAGGCTCTTTAAGACATAAATGGACCAATCTTATTTGCACCATATACCCTTAGGCTCTTTAAGGTACAAAGTAAGACAAAAATTAAGCAACATTATTAAACCTCAGTCCTTTAGTAGGCTACAACATCGACCACGCCTCTGACAAGATGTAGCAAACATATTTCAACTTTGGATTATATAAGTAAAACCGGTGCCTTTTATCTCGAAGCCACATCGATAGCGAGTCGACAGAGGTTATTCTGTTTATTATGGACCACCGGACCCTACCTTATATGAAAAAACTCCAACATCGGCCACGCTCTGTCACGATGATGTAATCGGAAGATCTTAATTTTATTATTTTTGTATTTTAAGCCAATTGAGTATTCATGATGTGTACTTATCCTAATCAAAAGGAAAATAAAGAAAACTTTCTATTAGCTAATTATTAAACCAAAAAACATACAACTCTATTTATAAAACATTATATAAAGTGAAACCAGCTTGGGAGAAACAAAGCCACAATTAATACATATGCGCTTGAAGAAATCCAACTATCCTTAGTTTAATGTCTTGTCTTATAATAATCACTTTCATTTCTTGTTCTTTGAGGAGAAATTTGCAAAATACTTAGCCATATAAAATCCAACTTAGCATATTTAAAATCTACTTGAGATTAGCACAAGTCTTCTTTTACTAACGATTCAAGTCTAGCATGTTTAAAGTCTACATGAGACTAGACTAATTCATCATTAATTGTTCAAGAGAATGCTAGAACTTACACGTGACGATCGGCGTCAAAAATTAATTTTATTCTTACAGCGGGAAAACCCACATTTTCGTCTTAACACTACTTTTTTTTTATATTTTTTTTTTATATTTAAACTAAATAACAAGACTGAAAATTTTAAAATTTTTGCTATTTTTGTGGGAAAACGTGTACTGTAGAGAACAAAACAATAAAGGCAAGCACATTAAACATCAAATCGATAGATTCCCTTCCCCAAACTAAAACGAAACATTGTCCTCAATGTTTAAGTCGGGACTCTACGTAAATCTAAGCCGTTTATGAAGTATGCAAAGATAAACGTTAATCGATAATGATGAAAGAATATGGATCTCCCCAAACTAATTTCACACAAAAGATGAGAAGCTTGAGTTTGAACTGGAAACAACACCGGACACGAGAGGCTTCAAAGAATTTGTTGGGTTGATCCTGCAAAAATCTCAACAACCAAGCAAAAAACACGAGAATCGGAGAGAAAAACAAGCCTCTCTCAACACAAAAACACATTAGATTATAGAGAAAGAAATAGAAAGGATAAGCATGGGGTGAACTCCCATGAAGCGGCTTGTTTTTTATTACCGAGTCGCTAGTCGACTAGATCCGGATTTAGTGTTTTAGGGAAAGTTGAGGTCGGGATAACCATGGTGGTGTTATCCCTCCATAGTAATGCTTCAAACGGTGGCAGTTGACCTTTGAAATTAGAAACATTCGGCATGAGACAACTTGGCTAGGCCATAAGGCTAAACTTCGGTGATTGTGAAAGGTCGGACCTCGGGGACTTGAGCTTCGGAGAAAATCTTTATCGGGTGTTGAAAAGCAATGATTTGCTCACCAAACATTGAAGATTCGGGGTTCTTTATCTTGAATCGTGTAGCTTCTTTTGTCTTCTCCTTGTAGGTTTAGCGAATTCTCGTAAGCTTAATCACGATGCTCGTAAGTTCATTGGTTGTAGCTTACGAATGATCGCCCCGCGGTCTTTATTAAATCGAAGTTTTAAGTTGGCATGCTTAGAGTCTAATTGCTTTGTGTTCTAGTTCAACTGGTAAGTGACACGCTTTTCCATAGACTAATTTGTACGGAAAGGGGGGTGTACATCCAATTGGAGTTTTGTATGCTGGTTCTAAAAGCCAGAATGCATCATCTAGTTTGTCGGACCATGAGGCACGGTTTTCTCCTACCGTCCTCTCCAAAATTCTTTTAAGACCTCGATTCGTGACTTCAACTTGACCACTCGTTTGAGGGTGGTAAGGAGTCGAAAGACGATGGGTGACACCTTATTCTATAATAACTTTATCATATTTGTCGTATACAAAAATGGGGTACCCACGATCGTTTATGATTGCTTCGGAGCACCGAATCGGGAGAAAATGGCTTTTAAGAATTTTAACAAACTACTCCTAGCATCGTTGGTAGGGAGCGGCTTTTCGCTTCAACCACTTGGAGAGATTATCGACGGCTACTAGAATATATTTGTTACCCCTAGATGTATGGAAAAGGTCCATAAAATCAATCCCCATAATCGAAAATCTACAAACTTGGATGCATTTGGAGGCATCTCATCTCGTTGAGAGATTTTGCCTTGTCTTTGACAAGCATCCACAAGTTTGATCAATGGTAGGCATCCTTTAATGGTTAGGCCATAAAAACGGCATCATAAAAACCTTACTTGGCGGTAAAGTTGGCACCATAGTGTCCCCGGTGGGTCACTATGACAAGCTTTGAGAATTTAAAAGCTTCTTTGCATCTACACTGTAACCCCCCAAATTGGGTCGCAGCAGGAATTGGGTCGGGGGCGTGTTACTTCATGATAATCAACAACACAAAAGAGATATATAGAACGACCAATAAGTCGTTTGAAACGATACATTGGAACTTTAACAAAGTCATTGTTACATAGCTCATAGACTGAATTGTTCCCTTAATCAAATACAAAGATTTTTAGCCCAACTAACAGATAACAAACATGAATGCGGACAAATCTTTAATGCAAGACACAAATCAAAACACCAATGTTTCCATCGCACCTTGTCTTATATGATCATCCTGGAAAAACATTGCTTTAAAACGTCAACATTATGTGGTGAATTCAGAGGTTTGATAAATCATATATTGTAGGACCACAAGATTTCCCCAAGTGGATTGATAATGCAACAAGCAGATATCATATAAATGTTAATTACGTTGCTCTAAGCTCATGACACTGATGATTGACATGTCATGGATGCCAAATTTATGGCCGTTTGCCCGTGTGATGTTCTAACCGCAATCATCCTATGTTCGACATGGTATTCGTTCGTTTCACTGGTGATAGTAATCCACCGAACGGGGTTGTCAAACCCAATTGATCGATTAATAACATTCGCGTCACAATTACAGTTCATGATAATGGCTCAGTATGGGTTATCGCTACTTAGGCAACACGTAATCATAACATGAAACTTAACCACTTGTGTCCAATTGTAAAGCATTGCATGTTTTTCACCCCAAAAACTTTGTAAAAACAAAAGCATGTAAAACGTGGGGCTATGAACTCACCTTGAGTGAGTAATGCCAAGTGTATCACAATTAACACGTCACGCAAATTGATCAAATGCAACCTAATAAATTAAGGTCGCATAAGTACCGAGTACTTAATCTAACAATATTGAAAATAATCCTATAGTTGTTACATCATACTATCGTTCGGGCTATCATAATTAAAGAGGTCATGACATGACGTTCGAGGAGTTAGGACACTTTAAATCGTAAATCCAACAACTCGTCGAAACGCCATCCGAAGAGGCCTCATTATGAAACTCCCTAGTAATATAGTACTTTGATAACCACCATAAATTATACTATAGCTCAATCACCAAACTAATGGTTTGGAAAAATTGTGGTTTAATAAGTTAAAAACGTTTATAATTACCGTTTAGTAAAACTGGCGTAACTTTCGCGTTTTAAACCCGATTCTCGCGTTTCTTATGTCCATCTTTTCGTATCAAGACGAGTTATCATAAATTGACATTTTTGAATTTCGGATCCTACTGTGGGGAACAGTAACTTTTATGTTCACATCAGACGTGGTTTTATAAAATCGTATTTATTCGTCGTCGTAAAACCGTATATGTCGTATTTTATTCGTTATATGTTCGTTTTTAATGATTCTTTTCGTGAAGTTCTCGTATTTGAAAAGTTCTATATTTTTATGAGGTTATACATAAAAATATAACTTTCTGTCATGAATAGTTACTTTTATAAAAAATAGATTTTTAAAAAGTATAATTGTCGTAAACTCGCGAAATTCATAACTCGTTCGTTATTAATTGAAAAATTACGATTCTTATCATTTTGGAATCCTAAAAATATGTATTATTTATTAAAAATACTAACCCTTGCTGTTTGTGAAATTTTTATATAAATGTGTTTATAAAAATTTATTTACGACTTCGTTTATTAACGTATATATTATAACTGTTTTTGACGTAAACTTTTCGTTATTAATCCGTTTTAAACAGTTTCTTACTTTTTTTTTTGTTCTGGAATCGTCGTGAAATGTAATTATCTTATAAAAATATAAAATGAGGTATGTAAAATTCGGATTTGGGACAGAATGTTTATGCTTGTTTGATAAGTCCATTTTTGATCTTTTCTTTATACTTTATTACTTTTGTATTTTACCACAAGTCTTATATATCATATATTTTATAAATCATACATATATGATGTGTCCTTTGTCCATAATAGTCCTTATGTGTCCAAGTTACCAAGGTTAACTAATTCATGATAATACTTAAGATCATAACTTTACTTAAGAAATCTCTAATTTACTAGTTTTGTAATTAATCATTTTTACACATAACCAAATGTGTACAAGTGTATTTCTTTCCATATGAACTTATTTTAGTGTTCTATTAACATGATTAAAAGTCCATAATCAATATTAACATGTCTTATGTATTTCTTTAAGTTGAAACATATTATGAAGTTATGAAAACCCTAATTAATCCATAATCATGTTTACACCAAAACAATATGATACAACATTTTCTCATCCTTTTTAACATAATGTAAGTATTAACACAACATATGTATAAGTAATCCATGTGGTCATTTCAAGTTAGTAATTTTACTTCATTTTCTATGATTATAAACTAAATGGCCAAATGATTGATTCCAGTTTATTTTTACTGATATAAGCTAAATAGAAATATCATATGCATAATAATGAAAGTTATAGCAACATAAAGAGTTTAAATGGACCTTATGAGGTATGATGATGATGATGTACAAGTACTAAACCCTTGTTTAGCCACAAACAACCGCAAACTTGCATTAATAAACCCTTAGTTCTTAACTAAACCCTAGCTTCCTTTTTCTTGATTAAAACTTGGTAAATGCGTTAACCTATGCTTGAAATGTCTTAGTAATCTTAAGGATATGTGTCATATAGAAGTGTCAAGGTGTAGTAAATTTTGTATGGAGTGGTTGGAGGTGTTTTTGTTGTGCCGTGGGCCAGGATGGAGCATAAGAGAGGTTTTGGTTGATTTTTCTAAGTCTTGGTGGATTGTATGTGTTTCTTTATGCAATGTATAAGTAATAAAACTAGTTAGAATAGTCAAGGAGAATAAGGGTGTCCTAGGGATGGCTCTTATATCTTAGTCATGGGTCAAGGTGGTAGGGAATAGGGATGGGTATGTCTCAATAGTTGAGAACTTCCATGAAAACATGGGAAATGATCTTGTTTCAACATGTTCTTTTTGTCATATCTCTATGATCCGGTTTTTAGATGTAAGTATGATAATATTGAGTAAATTTTGGGTATTGGGTATAAACGTGGGTATTTGTTGAAGCGTAGAAAGTTTCGTGGATCGGGTGTGCTATAACGCAATTTATCGCGAAACGTATACACTTTACGTATCCGATAAAAATAAAATGAACAAAGTTAATAATTATCCTTAAAATAATTATATAACCCTTGCTTAATGTAAACATTTAATTGTTTGATACCCGTTTACATTGAACGCTAATTTTTTTGGCGTACGCGATTTAGCTTAACGTTTAAATTTTTCAAGCCAAATGCGTACAATACAAAAGGTACATTGTCGGATTTGTTGACGTCGTCAATGAACTTGAAAACACGGGTGTTATATACACACCTTGGATATTTGATCGCACAAGTCTTGAAAAGAAAAGGGTCATCGCAAAAATAAGTTTTACATCTTTAAAGAAACTTGTTTTTTTTTCTTGAGTCGACATTCCTTTTTATTGAATTTCCCGCGTGGTAGTTTAGCAAAGTCGGCGAACCACGGGGTACTTTGGACTTTAGCAGTTAACACACTTAAAGTCTCTAAAGGAAAAGTCTTGGTAATCTCTTTTGGATCAAAAATATTCTCATAAGGGTTTTCAGACGAGGAGTTGTGATGGCTGCATAGTTTTCAGCTCCCCCTTGGTATCGATAACCTTTAAAATCAAATTCTTGAAGGAAGTAAAAAACCACAGCGAAAGCTAAAACGTGCTTTGGCGTCTTTCTTGTGAAAAGTATTTTCAATGCGGAGTGGTCCGTGTAAACAACACTTTTGTTCATGATTAGATATGATCGAAACTTCTCGAAAGCATAAAACTCAGCAAGCATCTCCTTCTCGGTTGTTGTATAATTCGTTTCTGCTTCAGTCATTGTCTTGCTAGCGTAATGAATTGGTCGAAAATGCTTTTCAATCCTTTGCCCTAGAACCGCACCGATTGCATAATCACTTGTCGGCTAATCGCTCTAAAAATCTGGTATATGATGGTAACGGAAATAGGTCTTTAAAAGTGGCCTGCTTCGTTTTCAACTTTAGATAGTCGATGCAAAAACTCTCCATCCCTACTAATCTTGTAGGCACCTGCGTATTTTTCTTCGTTTACTGTGGAAATACGGTCATAACCTTTTTTAGGGAAACAAAATGGACGGATAACCATGGACTATCGATATTGGATTAAATCAATCCCGCGTCAGAAGATTTTTTACTTCTTTCTTGATGACGTCGTGGATTTTAGTGGTTCATCCCTCCTTTGATCTGTCTGCATTGAAGGTTCGTAATCATCTTCTAAAAGGATTTGTTTTGAGCAAACTTCTGGATATATGCCTACGGATATCAGAATGTTTCCAAGCAATTGCTTGTTTTCTGTTTTTCTTAGAACGTTTAATGAGTGAGGTCTTATCATCTTGCTCAATCTTTTGAAATTATAACTGGAAGTTTGTTATTTTTCTCTAAGAACGCATACTCGAGATGCGGAGGTAACTCTTTAAGTTCGACTTCGGGAATTTCATCTTTTGGCTCATAAGAAGTAGCATATTCGACTGAAGACTTCTTTGTATACAAAAGTTTGAGATCTTTTTGAATCTGGGTGTTAATCTCTTGGTTTGGTTGAGGTAATGGATATCATTGTTGAGAAGTGCCTCGAGAATGAGATGTCACCTCGGGATGATAGATTGTAAGCATTGAAAACTGGTGAAACTGGTTCATATCGATTGTAATGAAAGCATCGGCTTCTTCCAAAAGTAGAAATCACTTTTATCAATACGGAGTAAAGTGTTGGAGATGAAGTTGAAACAATCGGATCGAAGTATGGAGAAGGATTGTTGTAAGCAACAGAATCAGAAAATCCAAGTACTTCTTGTGAGTACTCTTCACAAGTGACATCAATGAGATCAATTTTCTTCAATGATTCGAGATTGTTGTATGAAATGGAAGGTGCAATCACCACATTTAAGGGTTAACGAGTTTGATCATCATTCCTAAGAGTATCTCTCCCTCGTAAAACCATTATTAATGCATGAGCCGTCCTTAAGAAATAGGTTCTGCGGCAAGGAGTATCACGGTACTCGAGGGATCGCTATAAATCAAGAACAACGAAATCGGCGGGAAAGTAAAACTTCCCTACTTTGACAAAATACATTTTCAGTACACCAGTTGGGTTTGGAAATTGTTACGGTACGGCTATTTCTAATACCATTTTTTGTTTCTAGGTTTGGCCTGGAGTTGAAGCTTTTTCCAAATGGATAAAGGTATGAGATTGATACTAGCACCTATATCGGCAAGGGCTAAGTAACTATCAAAACTCTTGAAAAATCACAAGGACTAAGAAATCGACCGGGGTCACCTAGCTTTTCTGGAAGCTTTTTAAGGACAACCGCACTATAATTTTCATTCAAAGGTGTTTTGGTTAATTCAATTAACTTGTCTTTGTTGTTAAGCATCTTTTTAAACATCGGAGCAAACTTTGGCATATGAATGAGAGCATCCGCGAAACTTGGAAAGATAATCGACGGCTACTAGAATATATTTGTTACCCCTAGATGATGGAAAAGGTCCCATAAAATCAATTCCCCATAAATTGAAAATCTCACAAACTTGGATTGCATTTTGAGGCATCTCATCACGTTGAGAGATTTTGCCTTGTCTTTGACATGTAATCAATGTTTTGATCAATTCGTAGGCTTCCTTATAAATGGTAAGGCCAATAAAATCCGGCATCAAAACCTTCTTGGCTGGTAAAGTTGGCACCATAGTGGCCCCAGGTGGGTTCCACTATGACAAGCTTTGAGATTTTCGAAAGCTTCTTTGCCATCTACAGACACCTTCCAGATTATTTGTATTGATCCGCACAAGTCTTGAAAAGAAAGGGTCGTCCCAAAAATAATGTTTTACATCTTTAAAGAACTTGTTTTTTTCTTGAGTCGACATTCCTTTTTTAATGAATTTCCCCGCGTGGTAGTTAGCAAAGTCGGCGAACCACGGGGTACTTTGGACTTTAGCAGTTAACACACTTAAAGTCTCTAAAGGAAAAGTCTCGGTAATCTCTTTTGGATCAAAAATATTCTCATAAATGTTTTCAAGACGGGAGAGGTGATCGGCTGCATAGTTTTCAGCTCCCTTGGTATCGATAACTTTAAAATCAAATTCTTGAAGAAGTAAGACCCAGCGAGTAAGTGCTTGGGTTACTTTCTTGTTGAAAAGGTATTTCAATGCGGAGTGGTCCGTGTAAACAACACTTTTGTTCATGATTAGATATGATCGAAACTTCTCGAAAGCATA
The DNA here is from genome assembly GCA_026074375.1 of Tanacetum coccineum. NCBI lineage: Eukaryota > Viridiplantae > Streptophyta > Magnoliopsida > Asterales > Asteraceae > Tanacetum > Tanacetum coccineum. The sequence goes on along the minus strand of BQNB010004537.1, from coordinate 80,440 downwards.
AACTACAGCAAGCATCTCCTTCTCGGTTGTTGTATAATTCGTTTCTGCTTCAGTCATTGTCTTGCTAGCATAATGAATTGGTCGAAAATGCTTCTCAATCCTTTGCCCTAGAACCGCACCGATTGCATAATCACTTGCATCGCACATGATTTCAAAAGGTTGGTCCCAATTTGGAGCAATGAGAATTGGAGCTTCGGTTAACTTCTTTTTCAATGTTTGAAAAGCCTAGAATGCAATCTTCCAAAAAATAAAAGAGTTGTTCTTTTTAAGAGATGGCGTCATGGGTCTGAGAGATTTTGGGTAAAAGTCTTTGATAAAATCTTCGTTAGAATCCAGCATGCCGAGAAAACTTCAATTCCTTTAACGGTTGTTGGATGAGGAAGCTTAGAAATTACATCAACTTTAGCCTTATCGACTTCAATTCCTTTTCTAGAGATCTTATGTCCTAAAACAATGCCTTCTTTAACCATGAAATGGCTCTTTTCCCAATTTAGTGCTAATTTGGTATCTTCACACCTTTTAAGCATTTTATCTAAATTAGCAAGACACGAGGAAAAAGAATCTCCAAAAACTGAAAAATCGTCCATAAAAACTTCCATTGTTTTCTCTATCATATCATGAAAAATGGCCATCATACAACGTTGGAAAGTTCCGGGAGCATTGCACAAACCGAATGGCATACGACGGTACGCGAAAGTTCCGTATGGGCACGTGAAAGTAGTTTTTTCTTGATCTTTAGGATCAATTGGGATTTGAAAATACCCGCGAAAAAAAACCATCTAAGAAACATAATCTCGTTGCCGGCTAATCGCTTCTAACATTGGTCCTATTATTGGTAACGGAAATGGTCTTTACAAGTTGCTTCATTTCAACATTTCTCGATAGTCGATTGGAAACTCTCATCCCGTAAACTAATCTTGTAGGCACCAGCTCATTTTCTTCGTTTGTGACATTAGGTCATACCACCTTTTTTAGGAACACAATGGACCGGACTAACCCATGGACTATCCGATATTGGATAAATCAATCCCGCGTCAAGAAGTTTTTCTACTTCTTTCTTGATGACGTCGTGGATTTTAGGGTTAACCCTCCTTTGATGTTGCACTGAAGGTTCGTAATCATCTTCTAAAAGGATTTTGTGTGAGCAAAACTCTGGATCTATGCCTCGGATATCAGAAAGTTTCCAAGCAATTGCTTGTTTTTGGTTTTTGAGAACGTTAATGAGTGAGGTCTTTTCATCTTGGCTCAAATCTTTTGAAATTATAACTGGAAGTTTGTTATTTTCTCTAAGAACGCATACTCGATGCGGAGGTAACTCTTTAAGTTCGACTTCGGGAATTTCATCTTTTGGTTCATAAGAAGTAGCATATTCGACTGAAGATTTCTTTGTTTCAACAACTTTAAGATCTTTTTGAATTCCGGGGTGATTAATTCCTTGTTGGGTTGATGGTATGGATCATTGTTGAGAAGTGCCTCAAGAATGAGAATGTCACCCTCGGGATCGTAGTATGTAGCATTGAAAACTGGTGAAACTGGTTCATCATCGATTGCTATGAAAGCATCGGCTTCTTCAAAGAGTAGAAAATCGCTTTCATCAAACGGAGTAAGTGTTGGAGATGAAGTAGAAACAATCGGATCGAAGTGTGGAGAAGGATTGTTATAAGCAACAGAATCAGAAAATCCAAGTACTTCTTGTGAGTACTCTTCACAATGACATTAAATGAGATCAATTTGTCTTCAAATGATTCGAGATTGTTGTATGAAATGGAGGGGCATCCCCACATTTAAGGTGTTAACGATGATCATCATTCTAGAGTAATCTCTCAGTAACATTATTATGCATGAGCCGTTCCTAAGAACTAGGTCGCCCCTTTTCGAAGTATCACGGTACTCGAGGATCGGCTATAAAATCAAGAACAACGAAATCGGCGGGAAAGTAAAACTTCCCTACTTTGACATAAAAATTTAGTACACGGTTGGTTTGGAATTGTACTGGTCGGCCTAATTCTAATACACATTTTGTTTCGGTTAGGGCTGAGAGTTTTGAAGCTTTTCCAAATGGATAAAGGTTATGAGATTGATTCTAGCCCTAAATCGGCACAGGGCTAAGTAACTATCAAACTCTGAAAAAATTCAACAAGAATTAAGGAAAATCGCGGGTCACTGCTTTCTGGAACGCTTTTTAAGGGACAACCGCACTATAATTTTCATTCAAAGGTGTTTTTGGTTAATTCAATTAATTGTCTTTGTTGTTTAGCATCTTTTTGAACATCGGAGCAACTTTGGTATGAATGAGAGGCATCCGCGAAACTTTTAGCTCAAAGTGAAGGTTTCGAAAGATTGACATAAACTCTTGAAGCTAGGTATCATCTTTTCACGAATCTTTTGCTGTTGAGTCTCGATGGGTAAGGTAAATTAGGTTTGGCTTTGTTAGCAACGAAAGAAGGTTCTTCGATTGGTTCTTTGTCTTTGGTATGTTCATGGACCAATGGAGGAGGTTGGATGTCTTCGGTGCTCGGTAGCTCCGTATCCTTTGTCACCTCACTTTCCTTTTCCACCACCGGCAGTGAAATCGGAGGTCCATCGTATGAGGTACCACTACGAGTAGTAATTGCCTTGGCTTCATTCCTTGGGTTTGGAATGGTATTGCTTGGTAAAGAACTTGAACTTGAAGCTTGGTTGGTATTGCCTAAATCATCAAACTTGGTGCAAAGGCTTGTTAACAAACTTGTAACATTTGCCATTTGATTTTGCAATCCTTGATTTTGATTTTGCACATTCTTCAATATCGCATCGTTTGCTTTAACGTAGCTTTCAAAATCCGTTTTCAAAACACTATTTGTTGGAAGTTGGTAAGGTAAAACTTGATTGATTGGTGGTTGATTGGTTGGTGTTTGGTATGGTGGAGCTTGATAAACTTGATTTTGACGGTTTTGATTACAGTTTTCCTCCCATCGGTTTGAGTTGAATTAGATGATGGTTCCTGGGTATGGTTTTTGGATGGTTGGACATTTAGGTTGATTGAAACCCGGTGGTCTCATTTGACTTGCCAAATTGGAAGGTTGATTTCTTTGGAGAAAATTACCAACGGCTGCGGTTTGTTGAAATTGTTGGATGTTGTCATGAAAAACAGGGAAATCATTTACACCTCGAGTTAACGGACAAATGGTTAAATTGGTGATTTGATCCACAAGTGACACATACTTCCTCAACTGTTTTGGACAGGTTGTATGCTAGGTTGTGCTAACAACTAAAAGCTTTTCATTTGATTCATCATTTGGTTCATCTTTATAGTCATCTTATCCTCGAGAGAAGCGGCTATTTGTTGAATATCGAAAGAATTGTTAGAAGGTAAAGAATTAGAAAGAGGAGCATCCGTACTCACTCTTGAATCATTAGCAACGACTTTCTGGGGTAACGAACTTTTGACTTGTTTCAATAATCGGCTAACCTTCTTGAGGCATCTTGTCTAGAAGTTGCCCTGCTGCAGAATTAAGGCATCCTTGATCGTTTGAATCAAAGAATTATAAAAAGTATGAGTTGATGAGTTCCGAGAAGCCATGGTGAGGACATTGACGAAGGAGTCCTTTAACGTTCACATGCTTCATTAAAGGCTTCGTTTGGTTTTTGATAAAAAGTAATGATCTCATTCCGATAGTAAGTGGTTTTTGAAGGTGGGAAATATTGGTTTATGAATTTTGAAACAAGGTCGTTCCATGTGAGATTGATCTAGGAAGGTTCCTTGTCTAACAATCTCGGGCTTCACCGTCTAGAGTAAAAAGGGAAAAGCAAAAAGCTTTATCGAAGTGTCAGAACTTCTGGATGTCTAACGTTGTTGAAGTGAACTTTGTTAAAATATCAAAGGTGATTGTGGGGATCTGCTCTACCCGTAACTTATGGCTTTTGCACAGATTGATTAAAGGTTGCTTAAGCTCGAAATATTGTAGCATTGATCGGTATGGAACAAATTATAGGCATCTTCATACCCTCGATGGGTGCTATGTAACATTTGGGCATCGTTCGATTGTCCAGCCAGTGGAACACGTTTTGTTCAACCAATCTGGTTCAACCGGAAGAGTTTGTTGTTGACGACGTCTAGAGATTGCGATCGATCTTAAGTGCGCATAAAAAAGAAAAACTAAACAATTAAAAAAAAAAACCTTTTACACTACTTTTTTTATTTTTTTATTTTTAGCAATGAATTTTACGGTTCACACGTATAGAGACATTAAACCACAAGTAATCAACTACTTACGGTAGCTCTCAGGAAAATTGACTTTTCAAGGTGTAGCGTACTTGGTAGGACACTAAATGGCAGTCCGTGTTAAAATCTTGATTACGAATTGGGAACAATTACAAGTTCACCAGAAATTGAAATGATAATATCTCAATGGAAGATATTATATGTTGGTGTTCGATTACCAACTTTGTTTATTTTATTTCTCTTTTTTAAAGGACAATTTTTAATGTTTTTGATTTTTCAATTTTTTTTTTTATATTTTTTACTTATACTAAGAAGAAAATGAAAATATTTTTTACTTTTTATATTTTATGATTTTTTTTACTTTTGAATTTTTTAAAACAAGAATGAAACTTTCGAGGACGAAAGGATCTTCAAACCAAATCGACAAACACGAAACGTAGGAATCGTAAACACTAGTCCCCGGCAGCGGCGCCAAAAACTGATTCGTAGTTTTACGTACCTATAAAATATATAATAATAGTACTACTTAGGCAAATTCTAACTATTCACCTTTAACCAGGTAAAAAAGTCAAACTTACAAAAATAATATATAATATATATAATATACGTATGTTTAACCGGTAAGTATGATCACCCGGGTCGTTATCCCCAACGACTAGTGAAATTGAGACCACGTTTTAAGTTCGGATCCTGATTTGAATGAAGCAAAGATATTTTTGGAAAAGCTAAAAACAAAATTTAATTGAACAATTAAAACTTAAACTAACTAGAATAAAATCTTAAAGACTAAAAGTGAGAAAAGAAAGGATTTACTGGCAAAAACTACTAACTAAACGGAGGGGCAGGTAATCGAAATTAAATGAAAAGTTAGAATTCCTACCATACGAATATTCCCGACAACAAACTAAGTCCCGAATTAAGGTGAAATTTGAAAAGTGCTTATTATGAAAAACTCAAAGAAGCAAAGTTGTAAAAGAAACTAAGGGGAACAAAATTAATAAAAGCTACTAGGGCTGAAAATCTCAAATAAGCTCAGGAAGAGCTTATTTCTAAACTGTAATTAAGAAAGTGAGTTTTGAGCATTATTCTACTTAAACAGCCATAAAATGCTCAGATTAAGCTTAATTCTAAAAAGGAAAAGTGATCTAGAAAGCTTATGATGTGCTTAATCTAAATATGCAAAGAAATTAAAGCTTAAACTACTTTTATTGCTACTGAAATTTATCAAGAATATATAGCAAACTCAGGCCAATAAGCAAAGAAACACAAACTACAAATAAGCTAGAGAACTTAATAAGCTAAACTAGACTTTGAAATTAAAGACAACTTAAACTACTTATAATTCATCTATTTTAAGCTATAAAAACTAGGATTAAAAGCTAAAATATCAAATTAAATCTTCTACTTAAGTTCCTACTGTTTTTGGAATTTTCAGGTTTTTTATGACTTTTGACAGCTAAATTAAACTAAGGAAATAAGCTAGAAATTGCAAATCAAGACTTAAAATGTATTAAGCTATATTAAAACTCAAATCCTACTGAATTTAATGAGCTAGATCCTAAAATTACTTATCTAAATTAAGCTAAGAACACAGCAGTACTAACTGAGGTTAGTACTGCTAGTGTAAAATTTCAGCAGTACTTTCAAGTGAAAGTACTGCTAATGTAATTTGACTCTTAAAAACAAATTAAGCAATGAAATAAGCTAGAAAATGACAACTAAATTCTTAATAAGCTATAACTAGAACTAAACTTAATCCTACTAAATTTGAAAAGCTAAAATTTATACTATCAGTACTAACTTATGGTTAGTACTGGTAGTGTAAAGAGTCAGCAGTACTAACTTAGGTTAGTACTGCTAGTGCAATTTTGAGAATGCACTAAACCAAACACCCCTTTACCATTTTGACAGGACTGAGAAAAGCTTTTTAAGAGAAATTTAATGAATAATTACTAAATACCAGATAAAAACTAGCTTAAATCAAACTTAATTAACAAAACTTAACAACTAAATAAACCTTAATCTAAGATCTAACTATTTTACTATATTTTTGGTTTTTTTTAGAGGTTTTTAAGTCAAATATATGAAAAACTAAGATCTAAACTAATTTAATCAAAAACAGACAAGCAACTATGAATCTTAAGCTAAATTAAACTAGGATAAGTACTAATAAGCAAAGAGAATAAACAAATAAGCAGCAATAAACATTTAAGCTATAACTAAGCACTCTAAAACTGAAATTAGAGAGTAATGAAAAGAGAAATTTACTTGATCCTTTAGCTAAACAAAAGGAACCAATTAAGGCAGCTACAAGCTCTCTAGCTTAATAATAAGCTAGAGTATTAGTCCTTGGGATCTCTTCCAAATTAAGATCCCCTTCCAAAAGCTCAAATACAATAAGATCCATGTAAGATTAAACTGATTTAAGGTTTAGATAAGGTTATTACTGAATTCAATGAGCTCTATTTCAGCTTATAGACTGAAAGAGCTTTAAATGAGCTTATTAGCTTATTAAGACAATATGGCTATTTAAGAGAGCTTAAAGTTTGAAAATAAGAAGAGCTTAGAAAATGAGATTTAAAACACTAAAGACTGAATTTCATTAATTAAAGAAACTGATTTCATTACTTGAAAAAGGAAAATAAAAACACGAATTTAAGCTAGACTAAATTACTAAAAACTAGATAAAAAGAAAAAAATGATTCCTTGTGTGTGTGAGAATTAGGCCTATTTATATGCTCTGAAAGAAGCTTCTAGGTTGCCTTGCCTTGCTCTCCAAACCTTTAATCTCTGCCATTCATTTAATCAATCATTTGAGCTTTATTTGTGGCCGTTTGATCAAGCTGTGGACACCTGAGGATTGCCAGCGTGTCATTCCCTTGATGTGACGTTTGTGCTTCTTTTGTGAGTGATTTAGCACAAAAATCCACTTAAATTTGTGCTTCTTTCATAGCCGCGTACGCTCAAAGCTTAAGTAGACCAATGATTTCTCTTGATTTGACTGAATTATCCCTGCCATCTTGTAAGAGAGACCTTGAATTGTCTTCCGTACCCTTTAATTTTTATTTACCCTTTGTTTTACCATGGTGTGAAAACAGGGAAGATGAGGAATAGTATTTGGAGTTACCCGCCTTTTTTTATAACTGAGTACGGGGTAAAATTCAGTTGGACTTTGCCCTCTTGGCAATTTTAGTCCCTTTCTTTGTGATTCCATTTCTAGTTATAAATAACTTTGGAAATTTTTAAAGTTGGTCCTTGTGGATGTTGTAAAAGGATTTTAGCTAAGGCTTGGCTTCTTTGGCTTCTTTTTGTACTCTTTTATATCTCGTGTCCGTGTTTGCTTGATTTTGACTGTATTCTTGTGATTTTTGACTTATCCGTTCCTGCACACACAAAACACAAATACAAGCATATTTTTGCCATTTTTGGTCTGTTTTGGGTTTAATTGGGTTCTTTTAAGCATAAATATATATGTGTATTCTACACTTATCAGTACCAAACTCCACATCATTATCAACCAAATTAAAAACATCAAATGGATTTGAATTACTAACTTTATTAATATGTGCGCACTTTACGTTATGTATTACAAGTTACATGTTTGTCATAACCAAAACATAAAAAGACTGTATAGATTAAATATCATAATATTTGCACTAACAATCTCCCCTTTTTGATGATGACAAGATATGTAAACTGTAACTCATAGTAAAATGTAACAGTTACTCATTTACACTCATTCTCCCCCTTTTTGTTGAAACAAAAAGGCGTGTGCTCTGAGTTCTCTACTTCTATCATTGAACTGAAGATACACTTCCTCTTCCCCTTTGTATGATACCTCCCTATACCCCTAAAAAGGTAAACTTGCATCATCTTAGTGAAGTATTCTGTTATCATGTTTTAATCAACTCCACCCTATGTACCCAAATACCTCTGAGCTCCCCTTAGCTCATTGCATCCCCATGATTATTACGTCCCTTGTATATTGACTCTAGCAGATCCATGGATCAAATTTGTTGCAAAAGCTTAACCTATATCAAGGGTTAGTTTCGTGCAACACGATGTATAAAATAATAGCAAGAAGTTTGACATTTGCAATTGCTCCCCGTCGGTGTATGCTCCTCGTTGTTTGGGTCACTAAGGAATCGAGCTACGGAAGCGTGCTACAAAATAAAGTTAGTAGAAAAGTCCTCATATATATAATGAAGATGATAGCTTAAGAAAAATATTATCTGGGAACAAAATATGCACATTTTAGATATGAGTCCTCTAAAGTGACACTTTAAAAATATTAAACTAAACACATGCAATCATTGTTTTAATAACAACAATCTTAAATGATAAAACAAAATGTATTCTTAAGGACCAAGACGCGACAATATTTAAGGACTAAGACTCGATCAACACCCTTCGATATCATACCAACTTTAATAAACGAGAACGAAATTCGTTTTTTGATTGACACACCATTATTATGAGAATGACTTCTTCCAAGGTGTCATTTAGATAAGGAGTCTTAACGTATTTTGAACGACATGTTCTTTATGATATCATTATCTACCAAAGATGATGATTTGAATTCGGATAGATTTTCATCAAGAGTTGTATTGAAAGATTTCTAAATCCTTAAGGTTTCTTTGTTAAGCATTATGTATGCTTTTCATGTTTGGGGTGTTTAAGAAAAACTGTTAGATATTAGAAAAAGACTCCATCACCCTGTGTAGTTTATCATTTATTTTAGCTCGTAGTTAAACGTTAATCGTATGACATACGGTATTAGGCCGAGTATTTAAGCCCGTGTGTAAGCCCACTACCAAGGCCCTAGGCCAGTTTATGTAACACTATTTAAGCCTCTTCTATGTGTTGGAAGAGGTGGTTAGTCATTTCATTTTACATGTTATACTTTCTCTTACTAGAAAGCTTTTTCTCTCTCACTTTCTCTCTCTAGATTTGGCTAATCCATCTATCTTCCATTGTGTTATGATTTCCAATATCCTATAATTGGTATCAGAGCCCATGGGATGATTAGATCGTTTATGTGTGCATTTTAGTGCTTGGTTTAGATCAAAAGATGAGTTTTAGGAGATTTTTAGCTCTTGTTCTTGAGTTTCATGTTTCTTATGTTAAAATTCATGTTTTTGTAGTTTCTATAGCCTTCTAGTACTCATTTGTGCTAAAGAATCCAAGTCAAAAGTTCAAAAGGGTGATTTTTAGGTGTAAAAGTTCGTAGTTTATCATAGCGGTTTGGTAAACTATTGGTTGTTGAGCGTAGCGGTTTGATTTACTGTTTTGGCAGTTTGTCAGAAAAGTACACTGTTTTAGTGGTTTATCAGATCGTACACTGTGCTAGCGGTTTGTCGTTTTTGACAGCGGTTTGTCTTATTAGGCAGAGGTTTGTTAGTAGCAGTTTGTCCTCTAGTGTAGCGGTTTACTAGTAGCGATTTGGTAATTGTAGCGGTTTACACACGGTTTATAGGTTTTGAAGACTCTTTCTCATAGTGATTTTAGAAAGAAACCTCTGCCAATTTCATTTCTTGGTAGCGGTTTGTTGCTTTATCTTCATAGCGGTTTACCTACTTTGCTTAGTAGCGGTTTTAAGCTAACAGCGGTTTGATACCGTAGCGGTTTGATACCGTAGCGGTTTACAGGTTTTTTAAGATATTTTCTCATAGCGATTTGGTGTTTTGTGGATCCTAATGAATAGATCTTTAACTCCTTAGCTTGATGTAAGGTTTAGTATCCTTGGATAAATCCAAAGGTACTAAGAATGAAACTTTGTGTATATGATATAAACTATGCTGAATCTAGTTTATACCACTAAGAAGTATAATCAATGAAGTATGTATGACACACAGAAATATAACCAAAACAATAAGCTTCAATATTAATACGATCACTCTTAAATAGTGATAGGGTTTACAAAACCTTGAAACTATGAATATATTTTCTTATGTTCTACTCTTTGACCTCGGACCTCCTTTTATACACCTAAGGAGTCCTTTACAAGATAACTATGAATCTTCTAAAACATTAAACTTATATGCATATGTTTCTAAATATATATAATATGCACAAAATAACTAATACATATCTCATCACACATCTTTATCCTCATGCAGACTTCAATCTTTATCAGCGGTATTAATCTCTTCAGCAGTGTTAAGTTAGTACTACCAGTACTAACTTATGCCTAGCAGTACTAACATTCTACTAGCAGTACTAACTGGTTTATATTGGCAGTTATAACTCAAGCAGTACTAATACTTTGACTTGGCAGTACTAAGTCTAAAGAGTTTAATACCCAACAATCCTCCCTTAAACTTGTGATTTACCTTTAAATCATCAAATTTCTTGAATTTAAATCTTCTATACTCTAAGGATTCTTCCAAACAATTCATTTCTTCCTTTGTTGTTTTAGCATAAGCTTGAGAAGTTGATAACACATTTCATTCCAGTGATTAGCTTGTAGCTTTCTATCCAGCATCTTGGTGATTATAGCAGGTGTAAGAGGGTAACTTTTCTCTACTACATGAAAATATGCAGATGTTTAAATCTCACAAAGTGTACTCCACTTGAAGAAAATAACTTCCAAGCTGTTACATCATATCTCTATAGATTCCTCCACACCTCACTTTCTATGTCAGGCTCAAACATCACTTTAAGATCACCCCAGAGTACTCTTTCATAAGCTTCCTCAGGCCTTGTATTCACATACTTAGCTTTGACTAATTTCCAAAGAGTTTCTAAATCTTCTCTATCAATATTCTGAAGCAAATTAATCATTGAAGTGTATCTTTTTGAACTTCCATTAGCTCTTATAATGTGATAAGAACTGACCTTTCCATCATTGATGATTTTCCAATCAACAATAATTGGAGGTTTAGTAGCCAATGGTATACCATCAATTGCTATTTCTTCATTAGGAACTATCTTCATATACTTCTTCATCTCATCTTCCTCTTGATCACTATCAACTTGAACTTCTGCTTGCTCATCTACCTTTTGTTTCTTTGAGCTTTCTTGTTGAAGATCAAATCCAGATCTCTTCATAACTTCCTTTTCAATTTCAGAATCCTTAGGTACAAAAACATGATTTTGATCCCATACCCTTTCAAATATAGGTCTAATGTCTTTATAGCTCATTTCCTTAAAATAACTTTGCTTGTATCCTCCCTGGTTCTTCAAATATGTACACATATTCTTCCTTACTTCAGATTTAGAAAAAGATCTATTTTGAAGTGCATGGTATCTTAGCACATCAGGATCACTCTAATCAATATCATGAGCTTGATGTTTAGCTATAACTGGTTCCCTTTCATCCAACTGCTTTTGCAATTCTAAGGCTTTTTCAAGATCAATGTTTTCCTATTCTTGGCTTGCCGTTACCTTTGCTAACTCTTCAGCATATAGCTTCTGAGCTAATTCTTCATTAAAACTTATCTGATCCTCTCTCTCTTCTTGATTTTCTTTAGAAGCTCAGACTCCTGCAAAATAGCTTTTCCTTTATCTTTTGCTACACTCCTTTTGATATTCAGCAATGTTTTAGCAAGAGTTGCATCATCATCATCTTTCTGAGGACTAGCAGTACTAAACTCACTCTCCAATGTATGCCCAGCTGTCTCATGTGCCTCCCCTTGCTTACTGCTTTTGACCAAGTTAACATTCTCATCCTTATCTATTTCTTCAATCATCCTCCCCTGTTTGGGAGAATCCTCAACATCCAAACTTGGTTCATCATCCTCTGAGGAGTGAATAACCACTCTACTTCTCTTGTGCTTGAGCTGTTTCTCTAATTTCTTTACTCTTTTGGTGAGAGTAAGAAGAGCCTTGTTGTAGACAGCTTTTGTTCTTGTAAGCTCATTCTCTAATGATGTAACACTTTCTAATAGTTTGGTACAGATATCTATCAGTTCTAAAAATTGCATACTACCCTCCCTACTTCGAGATGTGTTACCTTCTCCGAGTGGTGGTTCATTAGGCAAGTTAGATAGCCTCTTAGGCCTAGCCTGAACAAGACTATCCCTCATGGAAAAGTAGTACCCGGGACCACCTTCTGAGCTAGTTCTTAGAGAACTTGGCCCAGATAGTGTTGCCTTAGTTTGGGTCTTATTTATGTTACCACTGCCCTGCTCTGCCTCTAAGCTAGAAGCAGTAGTGGTAGCCCTCCCCAATCTATCATGCATCTCCTTAGTGATGGCCTCATCTGCAACATTGGTTGGAACATTAGACTGAGGTATCCTAATGCCCATTCTTCTAGTTCTTGTCCTGGTTTTCCTATAGGTGGTGGATATATTTTGGAGTTGTGGAGAGGTTACAATGATAGTGGGTGTGTGTTAGGTCCCAACTGGGCTTGTCGGACCTTCACCATCAGATGATTGTTTAGTAACAAACATTGTTGGAAACAATGCTATTTCTACCCCAAAAAAACCCCTAGATTCCCTCTTCATATTGCTAAAAACTTTTTGTGTTAGAGCAGGAGAAATATAAAGTCTCTTATGAGAGGTGTTGAGTCTAGTGTCTTTGTTCAAAAACAATTGTAAAAATATTAGATACATCAAAAATTTATATTAATTCTCTAAGTTTTTCATCATACCATCAAAAATTAGTTTAGAAAAGTTAAACTTTCTGTTTGTGGCCAGACAAATTATAGCAACTGCTATGTTACTACTAAACTGTTCCCAAGATATTTTCTTAGGACTTAGACAATGAAGGATGGTATGGATCAAAAACCTCCATTGTAAGGAAAAGTGACCTTTTTGAAAAGTTAATTTGTCAGAATCTGTCACATACCCCATCAAAGCAAGTTGTTGAAAAATTTCAGTTGTTGGTAAAGTACTAATACCCTTAGCATCTGCCATTTTAAGATGTCTCCTGACAGATTCTTCAGTAATAGTCTTATTATGACCATCAACTATTGCAATTAGCTCTATTTCTCTATTGTTAAGTGTTCTGGTACTAGTAGTGCGCCAGAACTGATTGATAGGAGAAACATAAATAGTTAGATTTTCAGTTAGAGCATACATGATGTGGCTAGCATTAAGAAAGTCCACTATTTGATGAAAGCCCTCACTTCCTTGAGGCTTCGATAAGAAAGGTACCATATTATGCTTATCATAGAATTCCAATTTTGCCATGTAGAGATTGATTAGAAGAGTAAAGCACGATTATGGTCTGGGTTTGGTTGATTATGACAGTGTGAGAGTTTCACAAGAGCAATTTAGGGAATATAGATAACACTTAAGGGTTTTGTTATGACCGGCTGAATAAATAGTGATTTTATCTTAAAGAAATTTTATAAGTTAGAGAAGTATCACAAATTGTCCAATTTAAGTAACCTATAAGCGAAGTATGCGGCAAAAATATCTCAACGATTATATTTAATTAATGATAACTGATTCGACCGCCAAACAGTACAAACGGTAACCTAGCAGTACTAAGTTAACACTAGCAGTATCAACTTTTTGCCTAGTAGTACTAAGTTTGTCTGATAGTATGAACTATGTCTCCGATAATCATACAATAACATGCCTCTATTCATCACAAGCATACTAATAACAATTAGATAGACATACGAGAATTCATAAGGATCCATATTTATGTATAACCTATGGATAGAGTCAACTTTTACCCCAATAGTTATACAACAACGTGCCTTTATTCAACACAAGCATACTAATAATAATTAGTTAGACATGTGAGAATTCATGAGGATCCATATCTATGTACAACCCATGGATAAAGTTAAAACAGTTAACTGAACTTCTTTTCATACTTAGAAACCATTTGAGAGGTCATACTTTATCATCTTCTTGTCCAATACCATACTCAACCATATATGTTATGCTACACCTGCAAATGTTAGTCTAAAACTAAGAAAAATACAATCCAAAGTATTTTCTTCTTAGCAGTATTAATTATAACTAACAGTTTTAACTTAACAGTATTAAGTTAATACTGGCAGTATTAACTTATGCTTAGCAGTATTAACAACTAACAGTACTAATGTTAGCCGTATTAAGTATGACTAGCAGTACTAGTTATACTTAGCACAATTAATATATGAGATACCAGTATTAACCTAAGATACATCCAAGAAGCATATCCAAACCATTGTTATCATCAATCTAACATCAACCACTTTAGAGATTAAGTAATCTAATGCTAGCAATCATATAGTTAAATTTCCTAACATCAAAAGCCTTTGTGAGAAGATATGCAACATTTTGGTCTGTGTAAATCTTAAACACTTGAATTAGCTTCTTCTCATAAGAATCTCTAATGAAATGGTGCCTTATCTCTATGTACTTGGTCTTAGAGTGAAACACTAGATTCTTCATGATACAAATTGTGCTTTCATTATCAATGTAAATCTTGGTGTTCATGAAGTTAAAACCATATTTAAGCATTTGATTTTGGATCCATAACACCTGTCTATAGCAGTTTGTAGCAGCAACATATTCTGCTTCAGTAGTGGAGTTGGCAACTATAGTTTGATTTTTACATTGCCATGAAATCAACCTCTTGCCAAGAAATTGACAACCTCTTGTTGTAGATTTCCTGTCAAGGCTAGCTCTAGCATAATCACTATTAGAAAAAGCTTGCAAGTCAAATGGAAATCTTTAGGATACCAAAGGCCCAATTTTAGCTGACCTTTTAAGTATCTAAATATTCTCTTCACAACATGAAGATGTCAAGTCTTTGGAGTAACTTGAAACCTTATACAAGCACACATAGCAAATGTGATGTCAGGCCTAGAAGCTGTTAAGTACATCAATGAACGAATCATTGATCTGTATAAATAAACATCTACATCTTCAGCATTTGCATCCTTGATTAATGGCTTGTTAGGCTCCATTGGAGTGCTTGCTGTCTTCACAATAGCAAAATCAAACTTTTTCAAAATCTCAGCCACATATTTAGCTTGGCTGATGAAGATCCCATCACTCTTATGTTGAACTTGAAGTCCCAAAAAGAAAGAAAGTTCTCATATAGAACTCATTTGGAACTTGTCATGCATTAGTTTCTCAAACTCTTTACTCAATTCTTTCTTGGTTGACCCAAAGATGATATCATCAACATAAACTTCTACTAGCAGGATATCATCTTTTTGTCTTTTAATAAATAGTGTTTTATCAATTTGACCCCTGTGAAAACCATTGTCCAGCAAATAACTTGACAATGTCTCATACCATGCTCTTGGGGCATGATGTAGTCCATAGAGAACCTTTTCTACCTTATAGACTTTGTTAGGAAAGTATGGATCTTCAAAGCCAGGAGGTTGACAGACATATACCTCCTCTTCTATTTTTCCATATAGAAAAGTACTCTTGACATCCATTTGGTAGACTATAAAATCTTTAAAGGAAGCATAAGCCAGAAATAGCCTTATAGCTTCAATCCTTGCTACTGGTGCAAATACTTCATCATAATCTATACCTTCCTCTTGAGTATGCCCTTGAGCAACTAATATAGCTTTATTCTTTACCACTATGCCTCTTTCATCATTCTTGTTCCTAAAAACCCATTTATTACCAATTGCTCACTTATCACTAGATAAATCAACCAAGGTCCAAACTTTTAACAATTTAAACTATAGAAGCTCATCCTGCATTGCTTCCACCTAACTTGGAACTTTTATGGCTTGAACTGGTTTCTTAGGTTCCATTTGAGATAAGAAACATGCAAACAGACAATTTTGAAAGTCTGTGTGATTTGTTCTCCTAAGATTTTGAACTGAGGAAATCAAACCATGTTCTTTATTGATCTTGCCCATTTGTCTTGTTTGTACAGGTGTGTCTAAACTGCCAATCGCTTGATCTTTAGGAAGATCTTTAAGAAATTTTGTTAAAGGAACATCAGGAATTATATAGGATGAATCCACATTGTTCATGTCAACCTTTTCTTCTACAACTTCATCATCATAAGGATTACCAAAGATTCTAGTATCATTTGTTGGAGTCACATAAGGAACATATGGAAGAGAAAATACATTTTTGAAAGGAGAAAAATGTTCAAAAGGATGTTCCTCAAATGCTTTAGTACTAGCAGGAGTTTCAACAACATTAATTGGTAATGGTGAAGCAGTATTTGCAAATGATGGTCCAGCAGTACTAATAGGTAAACTAATAGTATTAAAACTATTAGTGCTGTTAAGGTGTTCATTCTGCCTTTCTTGTTGAAGTAGCCTTTCAAACTCACTTCTTGTGACTTGATCATCCTGCCCATCTTTATCTGAAGCTCCACTTTTATCCACTTTAGTAGCCTTCTTTCCATCATCTACTGCTCTATCCTTAGGACCTTGAGAGATTAATGGATCAGTTGTATAAATAGGTATCAAGATGTATTCTTGTTCAAGTTCTTTCTTTTTTTCATCTTGACCTGCAACAAGGTTATCTCTAGTTCCTGCAATACCATTAGTTTGATTTCCTACAACAACTGGCACATAGTTCATATATATAGTCAAAGAATTAATATCAAAAAGCCAGTCTAGGCCATTTCCTTTCACATTAGGTGAATTTTCAAGAAATCTAATGTTTAAGGTCTCTTCAACTATCTTGGTCCTTTAGTTAAATACTCTTATAGCTTTACTAACCATAGAGTGCCCAACAAAAAATCCCTCATCAGCTTTTCCTTCAAACTTGCCTAGATTATCCTAGGTATTTAAGATGGTAACATAACACCTAAAAGGTTTCATGAAGTCTATTAGTGGAGGTATTCCACGAATAAGTTCATAAGGTGTCTTGTTATGAGGCTTAGTTACTAAGGCCTTATTTAGTACATAGCAAGCAGTATTAACTGCTTCAGCCCAAAAGGTTGTTGTAAACTTAGAGTCAACTAACATAGTTCTTGCAGCCTCTATCAATGTTCTGTTCTTCCTCTTAGCAACCCCATTTTACTAAGGAGTTCTAGCTATACTGTATTCCCTCTTAATACCTTTTTCTTCACAGAACTGATTCATTACACTATTTTTGAACTCAGTTCCATTGTCACACCTAATAACTTTTAATTTACAGTCTAGTTGATTTTCTATTCCTGTGATAAAGGTCTTTAAGATCCTACTAGTTTCATCCTTAGTGGCCAAAAAGAATACCCAAGAAAATCTACTAAAGTCATCAGTAATTACTAGGTAATAAGACTTTTTCATTAAACACCTAACATTTATAGGACCAAATAGATCCATATAAAGCATATGTAAGGGTTTGTTGATTGAGTTCACAAGTTTGGCCATATAGGAGGCTTTGTGTTGCTTTCCTTTCTGACAAGCAACACAACTATTATCATTTTGAATAATCTTTAAGGGTAAACCTCTCACAAGGTTTCCCCTCACAAGTTTGTTCATTGTTTTATAATTAATGTGTCTAAACCTCCTGTGCCATAAATTAGATTCATTAATTATGGCCTTAGCAAAGAGGCAAGTTAAACCTCTAGTAGGAACAACACTCTTTAGGTCAACACTGTATATGTTATCCTTTCTTGGAACTCTTAGCAATACTTGACTTTCATCAAGTAGCGTAAAGTTAGAATATAAGACAAGACATTCAATGTCAGTAAAAAGAACATTGTTCTTTTTGTCACACATTTATGACACACTGAACATGTTATACTTAAGCTCCTTATAGAAATACACATCATCAAAATCTAATTTTCCAGTTTTGATTTTACCTTTTCTAGAAATTATACCTTTACCATCTCCAAAAGAAACAAATCCACCATCATAATCTTCATACTCAGTAAGATAGTATTTGTTTCCTGTCATGTGCCTAGAACAACCACTGTTAATTACTCCTTTTTCCTTATACTCTTTCTGCTGTGGGTTGCCCTGCACATAAAATAAGAGAATTAGGCTCTTTTGGGGATCCAAGCCATTATAGACTTGGATCTGCCTCGTGCATCAATATAAGAATATTTATTGTAAGTATTTGATGCACTACTGTGTTTGGCTTTCTAAACCTAGCATACTGAGGCCTTAACATCATTAACCTCTTTTCCCATATTTCCACTTACTACTGCTCTTTGCCTAGTAGTAGTATCTTTTACCCTGACAGTATTAACTGTTTTATTGAAAACACTGTTGTTGATCCCTAATTGATCTTGTCCTCCTTTAGCTTGTACAAAGGTTAGTAACCTTGGATAAATCCAAAACTACTATGACAGAGACTTTGTGTGTATATCAAAGTGTATGCGGAATCTACACTTCAATACTCTAGAAGTATTAACTATTAAACAGTAAATAACAATAAACAAAGATTATAACCAAAACGCTTCAATATTATTAATATGAATAATACGAGTACTCTTGATTAGTACTAAGGTTTACAACCTTGAAGCTACGAATTCGTTCTATAAAGTGTGTGAAAGGATATATGTAAAACCTTAACCTAGGATCTCCTTTTATACACCACAAGGAGTCCTTTACAAGATAACTACAAATCTTTTAGGATCTTTTACAATTCTAAACATATACATATCTTCCTAAACTATATAAGATATACATTCCATATTTATCTCCTTGCATCCTTATCTCTAATTTATCTTCATGTAGCAGTATCAGCAGTATTAACTTTTCTTCTGGCAGTATAAATTAACACTAGCAGTACTAAGTTTGAACTGGCAACACTAACTCTGTTAGTACTGTTAGTTATACTCTGGCAATATTAACTCTTGTGAAGATTTATTCCTAACAATCCTTCCCTAAACTTGTGATTTACCTTCAAATCTTAAGTTTCTTCTAGATTAAATCTTCAAGACTTCTTCTTCTACTGATGATTCTTTCAAACACTTCATTTCTTCAGTTGTTTCAACATAAGCTTGAGAAGTTGATAAGCCATTTCATTTTGATGATCAGCTTGTAGCTTCCTGTCCAGTATCTTAGTAATTATTGCATGAGTGAGTGGATAAACCTTATCCACCAGCAGGAAAATATGCAAACCTTCAAATTTAATCAAATGTACTCCACATGAAGAGTACAATATCCATGCTGTAACATCATAATTCTCTATCATCTTCCAAACTTCACTCTTAAGATCTGGTTCAAACATCACCTTAAAATCTCCCCATATGACCATTTTATAAGCTTTTTCAGTACCTGCATCTTTGAATTTCCCCTTGATAATCTTCTAAAGATTCTTTAAATCTTCTCTATCAATGTCTTGAAACAAAAGAGTCATTGTGCTATATCTCTTTGATTTTCCATCAGCTCTTATGATGTAGTAGGAACTCATCTGTCCTTCACTAACAATTTCCACATCAATTATCACTGGTGGTTTTGTAGCCAATGGAATAGCACTGATTGCTATTTCTTCAACAGAGACAATTTCAATATACTAAGTGATGTTTTCATCTTCTTGATCATATTCTTCTTCCTCATCAAGCTTTTGTCTTTTTGAAATTTCTTTATCCTGAGCATCTTTTGTCCTTTTCCTAGCAAGTATTTTCCTTCTCCTTCCTCCAGGCTTCTTAGAAACTTCTTTCACAACTTGTTCAGGCTTTACTTCTTCCTTTTCCTTTTTTGCATCAACATCTTCTTTTTCAATCTTTTTAGCCGACTTCTTTTAACCTATTCTTTTTGACATCCTTTCACTTACATGCTCTGAATCCAGAGGCTTAATGTGTTGATTAAAATCCCAAACCTTTTCCAAAATTAGCCTAATCTCATTATAAGACATTCCCTTGAAATCTTTTATGTTATAATTTCCCTGATTCTTCAAGTATTTAATCATATTCTTCCTTGCTTGGGCAACTGTCTTTGGTTTAAGCTTTAAAGTATGATACCTTATAACTGAAGGATCATTCCAATCAATCTTCTTTAATGACTTAGCTTTAGACATAGCTCTTTTTTTCTTGTTCTACCCACTGTCTAGCAATTTCTTCATCTCTTGCAATCTGTGCCCTTTGTTCTTCATCAATTTGTTCTTGAAGTCTGATAGCTTCTGCAATACTCAATATTTCTTGTTCAAGCTCTTTGTTAGACTTTTTCTTGGGCTCAGGTTCTGTCATTATAGCTTTTCCCTTATCTTTTCTTTTCTCCTCAGAACTTTTTCTTGTCTCTTTACTCCTCCTACTATAAACAATTCTTCCAGCAGTACTTCTAATTTCACTAGCAGTACTAATATTTACCTCAGCAGTACTAACTATTGGAACTTCACTAGCAGTACCTTGTGTTGTTCTTGCAGTACTAACTTCAGATTGTCCTTTCTTACTGCTTCCTTGATCATGAATGACTCGATAGGACACTATGCCTACTTTCTTAATGATCTCAAAAAGGTCCAACAAATCTAGGTGATAGTTTTCCTTTCTTCCCAAAGCGTACCACACATTTTCAAGGCGACACTTTGAGCAAGACATGATCACATACACTAAACTCTAGAGGCTTTCTCCTCTTATCAGCATAACTTTTCTAGCGATCTCGCGCAGCCTTAAGTTTATCCTTAATCTGCAAGATTTTCCCAGTAGTCTCTCACACTAACCCAGGTCCTATCAAATGACCCTCTCCAATTTTAGCCCACATAATCAGGGAACGAAACTTTCTACCATACAAAGCCTCAAATGGCGCACACCTCATACTAGAATGATAACTATTGTTATATGAAAATTCAACTAACAGAAGATGAACGTCCCAACTTCCCCCGAAGTCCAGAACACATGCCCTCAGCATGTCTTCCAAGGCTTGGATTGTACACTCACTCTAACCGTCGGTCTGAGGATGGTAAGCCATACTCATGTTTAACCAGGTTCCAAATGCCTCTTGCATTAAATGCCAAAACCTCGATGTGAACCGACTATCACGATCAGATATGATCAAGATCGGTACACTATGCCTAGCAACGATCTCATTCAGGTATAACCTAGCCAATCTATACATCTTATAATCTTCACACATAGGTAGAAAATAAGCAGACTTGGTCAATCGGTCTACAATGACCCAGATTGCATCATGGCCACTACTAGTCCTAGGTAACTTAGTTATGAAATCCATTGCTATCCCTTCCCATTTCCATTCAAGAATCCCAGGTTACTGCAGCAAGCCAAATGGCCTCTGATGTTTAGACTTAACTTTTAAACAAGTCAAACACTTACTTACATACACAACTATGTCTTTCTTCATGCCAGGCCACCAATACCTATCCTTAAGGTCATAATACATCTTATCGGCTCCTGGGTGTACAGAGTACTTCGACTTATGGGCCTCGTCCATTATCAGGGTTCTCACATCACCCTTCAAGGGATCACATATTCGATCCAGGTAATACAATGCTCCATCATTTATAAGTTTAATCATCTCATCTATGCCTCTCTAATATCCTGCAGATTCATCGGATAGCTCCTTCTAAGCCGCTAGTATCCTATCCTTAATACTCGATTGAAGGGTCATGTTCATTGCTCTAACTCTCCTAGGTTTCACTCTCTCTTTCTTACTTAACGCATCAGCTACTACATTTGCCTTGCTAGGATGGTAACGAATTTTACAGTTATAATCACTAAACAACTCTATCCAGTGACACCGTCGCATGTTCAACTTTTTTTGACTAAAGATATGCTAGAGACTCTTATGATCCGTGTATATGACACACTTTGTTCCATACATGTAATGTCTCTAAATCTTAAGGTTAAACACAACCGCACCCAGTTCCAAATCATGGGTAGTGTAATTCTTCTCATGGATTTTCACTTGCCTAAATGCATAAGCTATTAGCTTATTTCTATGCATCAACACACATCCCAATCCTAGGCCCGATGCATCACAACATACTACAAAGTCTTCTGATCCATCGGGGAGAGCTAGAACAGGTGTGTTACATAACTTATCCTTTAAAGTTTAAAACGCATTCTCCTGCTCCTCACCCCAATCAAAGGTCTTACTTTTCTAGGTCAAGACAGTAAGCAGCTTAGCTATCTTAGAAAAGTTCTTAATGAATCTATGGTAATACCCTGCCAATCCTAAGAATGAACGAACCTCAGACGGTGTTCCAGGGGCTTCTCAATTCTTAACGGCCTCAATCTTACTAGGGTCTACATGAATTCCATCACCATTAATCACATGTCTAAGAAACTATACTTCTCGCAACCAGAATTCACACTTAGAAAACTTAGCATACAGTTCTCCTTCTTAAGCAACTCTAAAACTAGTCCTAGGTGCATTTCATGCTCTTCTCGAGTCTTAGAGTAAATTAAGATATCATCAATGAATACTATCACAAACTTGTCTAGGTATGGTCTACACACTCAATTCATCAGATCCATAAATACCGCTGGCGCGTTAGTCAAACCAAAGGGCATCATGGTGAACTCGAAATGTCCATTACGAGTCCTAAACGTGGTCTTTGGAATATCGTCCTCATGCACTCTTAGCTTATGGTATCCAAACCTAAGGTCTATCTTAGAGAAGTATTGCGATCCTTAAAGTTTGTCAAATAAGTCTTCTATCCTAGGGAGTGGATAACGGTTCTTAATGGCCAACTTATTCCACTCTCTATAGTCAATACACATCCTAAAGGGTTCGTCCTTTTTCTTAACGAACAATACCGGTGCTCCCTAAGGAGAAGAGCTTGGTCAAATGAAACCCTTGTCCTGGAGTTCCTTGAGTTTTCCTGACAACTTCTCCAATTTAAAAGGTGCCAAACGATATGGAGACTTTGCAATTGGCATTGCTCTAGGGATTAACTTAATTTGAAAATCGATTTCCTGAACTAGTGGCAATCTAGATAGATCATCCAGAAATACCTTAGGAAAATCTCTTACTACCACTATCTCTTCTTGTTCCTTCTCTTTAGCCTTAGCACTCATTAATTACCTCATCGTTTCTTTAGGTTTCTCTCCTAATACTCTAAGCACCTTACCATCTAGTAGGGGTATCCTTACCACCTTCTCATGAAAAATTATCTCAGCCTTATGGTCAGGCAACCAATCTATACCTATGATCACATCGAAACTCCTGCTTCTAAAGGGTATAAAGTTAATGTCAAACACATAACCTTCTATTTCTAGTTTGCACCCCTTAATAACTTTATTAATCTCTATTAGCTGCCTGCTAGCTATCTTAATCTCCTAACTAAAACCTAAATCATTGGGCTCTATGTCTAATAGAGGTAGACAAGTAGTGGAAACAAAGCTATAGTCGGCACCAAAGTCAAATAAGGTAGTGGCATAGTGATCGTTTAAAGTAAATATACCTGTCATGATGTTTGGGTCTTAGCGAGCCTCCTCTGCTCCCATTATGAATGCCCTATCCCTATCCTGGTTCCTTTGGTTTCCACGACCCTGACCCCCATTAACAGCCATAAATTGGATTTGTTGGTTTCCTCTAGCCTCTGAGCTTGATTCAACCTAGGGCAAGCTGACCTGATATGATCGGTACTACGACACTTGAAACAGGTTCTAGCAACTAGGTTCCTAGCATTGATGGGGTTTACATTCCTAGGCATCACTCTACAATCCTTAGCAAAATGTCCAAGACGGTTACAGTTAAAACAACTATGACAAGGTGTCTTAGGTGGATGGTGATAGCTACAGGTGGTACACTTAGGTGTCGTACCTGTGTAACCTCCCCTAACAGGGTTTGCGGTCGTAGCAAAAGCCTTTTCGGTTCTAGTCCTTTTGTTATAATCCCTTCTATTCCTATCCTTACTAGGTTCTCCTCTATTTCCTCTCTTCTTAGGGTTCTTTTTTATTGACCCATTCCTAAGGGCTTCATCAATCAATGTGCTAGCTAACTGCACAACCTTTTAGATGGTCCTTGGCTCTGTTGCTGCCACCATTCCTCAAATTTGTGGAGCAAGGCCATATACATACCTTTCAATTCTCTTACCTTCCGGGGTTACTAAGTGAGGAACTAACATAGCCAACTCATGAAACCTATCAGTATACACAACATGGCCAGCCTCAACCATAGCGTGATTCCACAACTCAGTTTTTAACTTTTGTATCTCATTACTTAGGCAAAATTCCTCCCTAGTCAAAGTCCTAAAGTCTTCCTAAGACATGGCTACAAAGGCCTCTTGACCCCGTATGTGAATCTTAGAATTCCACCATGTGAGAACCTTACCAACAAATGAACTAGCAGTGTACTTCACCCTCTGACTATCCCTACACCCACTCATATCATGAACTGAATCTATCTTCTTAATATAAAGTGTATACAATATAGCACCTCTCTTACCATCATACTCCTTTAGGCTACAAGCTAAGAATTACTTATAAGTACAACCCTTATGGTCATTGCCT
This sequence comes from Tanacetum coccineum, assembly GCA_026074375.1. Lineage (NCBI taxonomy): Eukaryota > Viridiplantae > Streptophyta > Magnoliopsida > Asterales > Asteraceae > Tanacetum > Tanacetum coccineum. The sequence continues at coordinate 56,016 of BQNB010004537.1, read as the reverse complement.
TCAGTGGCATTCTTAACATCACCCTAGATGTGGTTATTAACGGTATCACCATTTTGATTCCTACTAGTTCCTTGACCTCTACCTTGGTTACCTGTTTGGGCTACAATAATGAGGAGTAAATTCTATGTGGAAAACTAGAAGGGGGGGTTGAATAGTTTTCTAAATTTTTAGCCTTTTTAAAAACTTGTAAAACACTTTGTTTGAAACTATTTAGTGAAGTGATTTAGATATTGATGTTTAGCAATTAAGAAGTAAGAGATATAAAAGTGAAAAGAAAATAGAGTGTAGAAAGATTTCACCGGGACACAATTATTTATAGTGGTTCAGCTACAAGGACACCTTCCTTACCCTACTCCACTCCTCGAGTCACCTACTCGAGAGTTTGTTAAACACTAGTCACCAAGCTCCTTTTACTTGGTGGAGAAGCCTTCACAACGATGTTATACTTCTATAGATTACAAAGATGATCATCGAATTTATCACACACAAGAATCGATAATAACACAACTACACTTGATGCACAACTAACAATACAATAATAAATTACAGTAAGATGATCTCTTGAATGAAGTAAGAAGAATCAAGATCAAGACACTTTTAGAGGCGTGCTTGAAACTTTAGCGTATTTGGCAATTCCTTTCTTAAAGTGAATTACCTACACAAGATTTAGAAAAAGATGCTAGAGAAAGAAAGAGATCAGTTGATTAGAGAGAAGATTAGATGAGATAATGTGTTTGAAACTTGAGAAATGGCTTTGTATTTATAGCTAAATAATTTACTATAGGCCGGTTCTGCCGGTGTTGTTTACCAATGGCACCGGCTTGCAAAACTAAGGGTACCGGCAAACAGTAAATAAATCTGGATTTTGATTTGCAAAATCTTAAGAAATCTTGTGTAATCTTGTGAGATTTTCCTTGGATTTGCTGCATTTGATTATACACTAAATGAAATAATTAAATAAGTAAGTGAAAAATGATTTTGTGTAAAGTTAGGGTTTTTAAAAGATTTGTGTACTTTTTCAAGTTACATGTGCTTTTATACAAGTTTAGGAGATAGTAAAGAAATTATGTTTTGAGAGGATAAGAGATTTGAGAGAAATGGTTTGTTATGTTTTGTCATTAATAAAATCTTAGCCTAAGTTGATTGTAGAAACGTTTTGTTTAAAACCGGTTTATTTGTATTAACAATCTCCCCCTTTTTGTTGATGACAAAACATATTAAGTCAAAGGTATAATTAGATTTGAATCTAGACTTTGGTTACTTTCTTTCTCCCCCTTTTTGTTGAAACAAAAAATGGAATGAAAATGTATGAAAAATGTGGAGATTTTGTCAAGATGGAAAGCTCCCCCTTGATGAATGCTACAAAAAAAATATGTTAGAAACAATAAGATATGCTCTCCCTTGCTATGTGAGTTCCTACAAAGAAAAGTTAGAGGTCTAAAAAATACAAAAGCCCACTGTAGAGCCGGCCAGCCGGTGCTGTTCTGACAATGGAACCACCTTAATGTCAAATAGAACCGGCTGACTTAAAAAGTCAAAGTCCACAAGTTTTACACATAATTTTGAATGATATATATAGCACAACTATAATTTTATTAGAGAAAGCATAAAAGACATTACAATAAGACAAGAAAATCAAGCACAAAGGACATTACAATAAGACAATAGATTCTTAATGAAGATTCCTAGTGAATCTATTATTTTGTTTTACTACTTATGTCTCATTATTAGATGTTGTGTGTTATGACATTAAGGCGGTCGAGGATGTGATTGAGAATGAATCTCATTTCTCCGTGGAGGTTATCGACCAAAACTTAAGTTCTTTGGCAATGTTCACAAAACATCTCATAAGTGAGCAAGGGAAAAGGATTGTTAGGTCCCAATGACAAAAGAGGTGGAAATTAAGGTGGTGGAGGAGGCAAGCATTGAGGAGGGATAGGAGGAGGTGTTGGTTCTAACTCTGGAGTTAGTGAAGGAAAAGAAGAGTCCATTGGAGGAATAGGAGGTGGCTCATTTACCAAACGTTTAATGGTTGCAAAGGATGGTCTAGGAGGTGATGGATTTGTTGTTGAAGGTAGAAGATCACCTAGCACATCGAGTAGAGATGGGGAAGATGGTGGAGTAGAGAACAAGAGTTCAATGGGATCAAGGTTAATAGCTACCGGTGAGGTGAGCTTGGATGGTTGAGTAAGAGCGGGTGGTGGCGTAGTCAATGAAAGAAGAGTTGACTTAGGAGTAACCATGCAATTTTCATTGGAGTTAATTGTCATTGGAGATAGTGGTGGAGAGATTATTGGAGAAGTTGGTGGAGCTCCCGATGTGTAGTCCGAAGGTGGAGATAATGGTTGATAGGGAGGAGAAGAAGTTCTTGGATTGTCAAAGTAACATGGCCTAACACTAATTCTTGCGGTTCATTTTAGGTTAGTTTTGTTCTCTTTAGGCATTGTGAAGAAAGGTAAGACACAAGAGGTAGGAGTGAATAAGATGGACAAGAATTGTGCACTATTTATAGAGAAAGATAGACAAGAATTGTGCACTATTTATGTTAGTCTTAAATGTTTTGCTTGTTAACTTAGTTAAAATCTAATGATTAGATTATGGCTAAGGCCAACTTCTATATTTAGAGTCTAAGAGATGTGACAGGGAGGGAAAGATTGAGTTTGAATTTGAAAAATTCGTATTAAACTACCAGAGAACAGTTCTGCCAGTTCTGCCGGTGCTATTATGAAAAGGGAACCGGCTTGAATTTTTAATGGCACCGGCCGACGGGCAGATGGGTTTTTGAGTAAGTTTTTTTTAGTAAAGTTTTGATATGTTAGAGGTGCAGTTTTTCTTGACTTGAAAACAAAAAAAATTGTTTTATTTTTGAGAGAAAAACTCTAAGCCTCCTTTTAATGTAGCTTCAATGAACGTGTTTGAAATGACATATTGACCATGTGTTTCTATGAATACGTTCATGAGACAAGTTTTACAAAATGTTTTTATTTGTATTAAACAATGTAGTAAGAAGTAAGAAAAAGATTTGATACAAATGAGGAAGTGTTTAGGGATTTTAAATTTCGTAAGTTGCTTAAGTTTGAATAGGTTCATTTGAGCAAGTAGATTCAACATGACCCCAACATAGCATGTGTGAGATGGATGTCAAGGTCATATTCTTTTCATCTTGGAAAAGGATATAGATATTTTCATGTTTTATGTTGGTAAAACATGTGGAGTAGAAGAAGTATCTTGATAGGCAACTTGATATTTTTTGGGCTCCAAACAAATAGTATATCCGATTTCTTGCTCAAACTCAAAATTGTCAAGATGATGGAATTTATGATCCAAGGCATATTTTGAATAATGAGTTGGATTACAACTCAAGAATCATCTGAGCTCCTCACACACTCATTTTAAAGAGAGAAAATCAAAGATTTATGAACCATATTCCAGGAAAGACTAAAGGAAGTATTAAGAAGGATTCATGATTTCTATTCTTGCTCATGAGGTGAAAGGAGTCATGGAAATTATTTTCTTTCTTAGTACTGAAAGTTATTTTTGAACTTGAGATCTTAAAGTTCTTTGATTAAGGTTTCCTGTGACGGTTTCTAAGGGATGATCTTTGGATTCTTTGATGATTGAGATTTGTTTGTTTAATGGTTCATTTTCCTTGACTTCTAAGTCCTTTCTTTGGTTTTCTATGATGTCGACTTCTAGTAAGTCATCATCTACTAAAAGAGGTGAGCTAGGAGGAGGAGTTTCATCGAACTTGACATTAAGAGATTCTTTGACTTTCATGGTTTCTTTATTTAGAACTACGCAAGCTTTACTATTAGGGGAGTATCCTAAGAAAATACCTTCGGTTGATTTGGGGTCGAATTTGGTAAGGTAGTCTTTGGTATTTAGAATGGAACATTTACTACCAAAAACTTTGAAGTATTCTAAGTTAGGCTTTCTACCTTTGAAAAGCTCATAAGGAGTTTTTCCGAGGAAAGGTCTAATAAGAATTCTATTTAGAATGTAGGTGGAGGTGTCAACGGCATTGCACCAAAACTTTTGAGGGATAGATTGTTCATTAAGCAATGTTCTACTCATTTCTTGTAAGGTTCTATTCTTACGTTCTACTACCCCATTTGATTGTGGAGTACGTGGAGCCGAAAAATTATGAGTAATGCCATTAGCATCACAAAAAGCTCTGAATTGTACTTCATTATCAAATTCCCGACCATGATCCGTACGGATTGAAATAATGGGGCAACCCTTTTGGTTTTGAATCTTTTTGCTTAGAATTTCAAAATGATCAAAAGCTTCATTTTTATGTTTTAAAAATCTTGTCCAAGTATATCTTGAATAGTCGTCAACAATGACCAAAGTGTAGAAGTTGCCTCCGTAACTTTGAACGGCCGACGGACCAAACAAGTCCATATGCAAAAGTTCTAGACATTTAGAAGTGGAAACCATGTTTTTAGCCTTATGGCTTTCATGTACTTGTTTTCCAACGTTGCAAGCGTTGCAAAAATGTTTTTCAAAATTTAGTTTTGGTAAGTTTCTAACAAGCTCTTTAGATGATAGCGATTGTATAAGTCGCATATTGGCGTGACCCAATCTTCGATGCCATAAGGTCGAAGTATCATCTATAGAGGTTAGACAAAGGGCGTCTTTTGGTGAGTTCCCCATTTTCATAATATAAAGGCCATTTTTCCTAATTCCCCTTCCTATGGTTATGCCGCTTTTAAGTATTTCGCTACCGGTTTCACTAAATAAGACCTTGCACTTTTTATCGCAAATTTGACCTACGCTAAGAAGATTAAAACTGAGATTTTCTACGTGACTAACATTATTGATGGTGAGAGAGTTATGAGAAATTGTACCTTTGCTGATGATCTTGCTTTTAGTGTTACCACCAAACAACACGTTACCTCCATCAAAGGATTTATAGGATGAGAAGAGATCTTTGTTTCCCGTCATATGCCTAGTACAACCGCTATCTTGGATCCATTCATCCGGGTCAAGTTTCACCTTTTGTTGTACCTAGATGCATAAAACAACTCAAGCATTTGGTCCCCAATATCTCATGGGTCCGTTAGTGTTATGCATACCGTTTGGTTGTCCCATGTATGGAAACGGTGGAAAAGGACTCCATTGATTATATATATGAGGTTGAATTTGTTGTTCATGTGGTGTTCCATAGTTCCAAACAACTTGGCGATAATCGCTTTTGGGGTATAAGCTACTAAGTCTCGTATGGGTCATCTTAGGGGGCGTTTGGATTTTACTTTTTCCATGTCCTTGACCAAGTTTTAGAATTGGTGATTGTTTGTTACCTTTTGGTGTGCCTAAAATAGACTTTTTGGTAATTAGTACAGAGTCATTTTGTTTAACTACGTTGGTTTCCAATTCTTTTTCTTTTTCTGCATTGTCATCAGATGCCCGACGCTGTTCATTTGAACAAGCTGGTGCTGTTGATGAATGGCACCGGCCAGTCGGTTCTACAGAGAGTTTTTCAAGGTGATCTCCAAGATTTTTGATTTTAGTGTTTCTAGGGGAAGCTATAGTCTCTGTGTATCCTAATCCACACTTATCTTTTGACGGTTTTTGCATTTCGACCAATTTTTGCAAAGACAAACAACTATACTCAAAACTAGCTAGTTTTAGTTTTAGAGAGTTGACTTCTAATCTAAGTTCACTACAAGCATTACAATTGCTACTAGTTTCTTTATCTTTTTCTAATATGTCTAGCTTGGTTTTAAGTTCGTTGGTGATCTTTTTGAGTGATTCGTTTTTAGCCTTTAGATGTTTATTTTTGTTAATGATTCTAAGACTAATTTGACCAAGTTTGTCATACTCGTTTTCCCTAGATTCGTTATCTAAAGATGAACTACTATAGTAAAGATTATCGGATAGTACCTTGTTTGAGTGAGCCATGAGACAAATCTCTTCTTTCTTTGAGTCGTCTCCACTATCCCTCCAACTTTCAACAACGAATGCCTTTTGATCACCAGAGGAGTTTTTAGGGCAATCACTAATGAAGTGATTTAGATCGCCACACTTGAAGCATCTTCGATCTTCCCTTTTCTCTTCCTTGATTTTTCAGAAGTTCTTTTTGTCATCATAGGGTTGTCGGAAAAACTTGCCTCTTCTTTAAAAGAATTTCTTGAAATCCCTTACGGCCATTGCATATTCCTCATCATTGCTATCCAAGGAAGATGTATCATCATCACTCAAGACTTGTTTTGCTTTAAGTGCGAGAGACTTATACTTTTCTTTCTTGTTCTTTGCAATCTCCAAGTCCTTCTCAAGAACTACCTCATAGACTTTAAGGTTGCCAACAAGTTCGTCTAGAGATAGCTTTGACAAGTCTTTGGATTCCTCTATCGCCGTTACCTTTGGTCGCCACTTTGATGGGAGAGCCCTCAAGAATTTCCTAACATGGTTACGACTTGAAAAAGATTCATCAAGTGCTTTAAGAGAGGTAATAATGGTATTAAATCTAGAAAAGGCACAATCAATGGTTTCATTGTCTGTAATCGAAAACTCCTTATATTTTTGAACAAAGAGATCTATTTTATTATCTTTAACTTGTTTGTTGCCTTGATGAGTAGTTATTAAAGAATCCCAAATATTTTGAGTCATGTCACACATGAAGATTCTTTTATATTCCTTTTTAGGTAAACCATTGTATAAAACCATTTTAGCTTCATCATTTTTGGAAAGCATTTTCTTTTGATTTTCATCAAGCTTATCATATGGTGTAACAACATCCTTGCCATCCTTGTCTTTGATGGTAGGTTTGTAGTTACCATGAGCTATGATATACCAAAGATCAATATCCTTAGATTTCACGTAAGTTTCAAAACGGTTTTTCCAATAGATAAAACAATTTGCCTCGAAGAGAGGTGGTTGTTGCATAGATTGACCTTCTTTGTAGTTTTCCGAATCCATAATCGTTTAAAGATTTAAAATACAATTTATTTTAAAAACTTTGATAACCTAGCTCTTGATGCCAATTGTGTAAAACTAGAAGGGGGATTTGAATAGTTTTCTAATTTTTTGCCTTTTCAAAAACTTGTAAAACACTTTTTTGAAACTAGTTAGTGAAGTGATATAGATATTGATGTTTAGAAATTGAGAAGTAAAAAGTGAAGAGAAAAAGGAGTGTAGAAAGATTTCACCGGGACACAAGTATTTATAGTGGTTCGGCTACAAGGACACCTTCCTTGCCCTACTTCACTCCCCGGATCACCTACTCGAGAGTTTGTTAAACACTAGTCACCGATCTCATTTCACTTGGCGGAGAAGCCTTCACAACGATGGTACACTTCTATAGATTACAAGGATGATCACCGAATTTCTCACACACAAGAATCGATAATAACACAATTACACTTGATGTACAACTAACAATAAATTACAGCAAGATGATCTCTTAAATGAAGTAAGAAGAATCAAGATCAAGACACTTTTAGAGGCGTGCTTGAAACTTTAGCGTATTTGGCAATTCCTTTCTTGAAGTGAATTACCTACACAAGATTTAGAAAGAGATGCTAGAGAAAGAAAGAGATCAGTTAATTAGAGAGAAGATTATATGAGATGGGATGAATGAAACATGAGAAATGGCTTGGTATTTATAGTCAAATAATTTACTGTAGGCCAGTTTTGTCGGTGCTGTTTACCAATGGCACCGGCTTGCAAAACTAATGGCATCAGCAAATAGTAACTAAATTCAGATTTTGATTTGGAAAATCTTGTGTAATCTTGTAAGATTTTCCTTGGATTTGATGCATTTGTTTATACACTAAATGAACTAATTAAATAAGTAAGTGTAAAATGATTTTGTGTAAAGTTAAGGTTTTTAAAAGATTTGTGTACTTTTTCAAGTTACATGTGCTTTTATACAAGTTTAGGAGATAGTAAAGAAATTATGTTTTGAGAGGATAAGAGATTTGAGAGAAATGGTTTGTTATGTTTTATCATTAATAAAATCTTAGCCTAAGTTGATTGTAGAAACATTTTGTTTAAAACCGGTTTATTTGTATTAATAAATGTCTTAAATAAAACAATCATCACTAGGAAATTCTAACTTGCGGGTTGCGTCGTACCCAATGATGTTTTAGTCATAAGGTGTGACCTTCATTAGCATGGTCCGTCTCGAGGGTCTTCATGCGTGGTTCGTTCTAGAAATCTTGGTTTTTGTTCTGCTAAAGGCGAAAGGGCATGTCAACAATACGTTAGATTATGAGCCATTGATAGCTGCCTAACTTAAATGTTGTCTTCTTATCGATATAATTGCCCAAAATCACAAGGAGTAAGGAGAAAAGAATGAGACGTTAATGAGTCGTGTTCCAGAAGTTGATGTTCCAAGACGGCACGTTGCAAGGTGACAAGTTACTAGTCGCGTTCCAATTAGCCAGCATGTTTCTATGTGGTGAGTTTTGTAACGACGTATGCATCTTAGAAGTTCAAGGCGAGTGTTCAAACTTGGAGTTAGAACAATATAATAACAAATGGAATCGACAACTATGTCGAGTTTTAATATCGTCAAAACTAGTATTATGAGAAAATCATGAAATATTTTAGAGACCATTGTATTGCTAACAATGTCTTAAGAAGGTTTAGAGACCATTGTGCAAACCACAATGTCTTAGGAATAAGCGAGACCATTGTGCAACCCATAATGTCTTAGAAATAAAAGAGACCATTGTGCAACCCATAATGTCTTAGAAATAAATGAAACCATTGTGCAACCCACAATGTCTTAGGGGAAAGTTCTATTATTTATATAAATAACTTTTAAATAAAACCAATGGGAAAATCTAAGTAGGACAAAATAAACGTAGAGAAAAGATAGCCGCAAGGAAAACGTAGACGTAAGGGGAAATAACCCCAGGTAGAAATAATGCTCATGGGGAAATAAATATAGAACCCATGAAAAAATAGATTTAAGGCATAATAAATATTATTTAAAACCCAATAATATTTAAGACAAATAATAGTTAAGGCGAGAAAATAATCAAGTATAGGTAAAGATAGGGCACGTACAGGTAAGGATAAAATCACATAAGGATCACATACTGGTTATAGACCAGACCTAAAATGCTACTAGGTTCTCTATAACCTGGCTCTGAATACCAATCTGTCACACCCCTAAACGAGGCCTAGATGGAATACATGTCTAGAGGCATGACGTCATAATATACATCACACAAAGTACAAAGAACGACCACTAAGGGGTACGTTTTGAAAATAAAATCATTGCTTTGTTAACAAAAATTAAGTTATTACAATATTTAAATGATTTTAAAAGTCAAGTGCGGAAGTGTAATTAAGTTTTGGAATCGACAACGATGTTTAAACAGTAGATAAAGATTCTTGAAGATCGGGCCATACAAGGAGACACCATATAGCAATCAGAGACATCTTAAAAATGTCAACATAAAGTTGGTGAATTCATAGGTTTAAGTAAAATATTTACGAGGACTAAAAGGAATTAGTAATTTCTATTTCATTCCCAGTATCATGAAAAGTATTTGGTAACAGATATCGTTCAATAAAAGTAGTGTGAATCTCAACGTTTCCGAGTGTGTGTGACTATTGTAGCACATACAATATCACACAAAAATGTTTATGATATTACCCTAAGCTCATGACACCGAAGCCTTTACAAGTTACGTAAATCCTAGTCTTTTAGATTCATCTCAAATCGATGTTTTGCCAAAACACCCAAGTACTACCTCAAATGAAATGCACACCACTGGCTAATGTACTCATCCAGAATTTCCAGGTGGGGGTGTCAACCCCAATAGATCTATTCACATCATTCATGCTTACACGAAGTAATTAACGGTTCATGATAGTGTGTACTACTTGGCAATAGGGAAACTTAGGTAATATGTAAAAGTTTAAGGTACTTGCATTCATAGTAAAAGCAACCAATGTATTTGTAAAGAGTTTAAAGTATTCATATCCATAGTAAAAGCAACTAACGTATTTGTAAAAGGTTTAAGTACTTACATTCATAGTAAAACGAGTGTGAAATCAATCATGTAAACGAGTTTTGTAAACAAGCATATAAATAAGTTTGAAATCATTAGAGTAAACAAGTTTGTAACGAGTATGTTCTCACCCCAAAAGTTATAAGGTTAATATAAAACAAGTAAAACGTGAGGCTATGAACTTACCTTAAGCAAATGGTGAGAAAGTAATTCAATGAAGAGTATAACGAAATTGAACGACTCTAACCGCGACCTAATTAAAAGACATACTTCAGAAACAAGGAATAAATAACGAATCGTCAGATAAGACGCTTATATAAGAAATGGACATCCATATGTGTTTGTGCTTTAGTTTATTTAGTAAAAACATGTCATTTCGGAAGTATAGGGTTTATAGTTAAGTCGTTTAAGTTTATGTTTTATACGAAAAGTCTCCATTTCGGAAATTTACTATTTTTTGGAAAGTTTCTATTAAAGGAAAGTTCTCAGTTTCAAGACTTAATACCATCTCTCAAATATTTGTTAAGTCCATATCTCCAAAAACGCACTTACGAAACCTAAACATCTATCTCTTATGTCTATCTCGCTAATGTTTACTAAAAGTTACTATTTTAGAAACCTACCGCTTTTTACAATCCTTGACATCGCATAATAATGTTCTTGACGTTTCTAGTGTTCCCGCTTAATATACTAATATTTCTATATGTTTCGCCAGTGTTTAAAAAGCTCAAATCAACCCAAAAGTGTCCGAAAACCTTATTTAATAATCCCAACAGCAACTACATTATTTGTTTTTCCGAAAAGTGTTTCAAAATTCATTTCGCCATAACTTGGCCGTTTTAAGTCCATTTTTAGTGTTTAATATACGGAAATCTATCTATACGAAACGAGCTATCCAAAAATTACTTTCTTGACTATTGAAAACATTTTTAAGTGTCCTAAAACCTAATTTACATTTTCAATCAGCAACTTATATTTTCGAAAATGTACCATAGACTCAACCATAAGACAACCATAGTGTCTAGTCTAACCTAACTTCTTTTTTGCCAAAAACTAACTAACAAAACCATTCTTAATATATCCTAACCTCATCATAACTATTGTTGCAACTCACTTTTCAACTCACCTCACCAAGTTCACAAAGTCATAAACATATTACTTCTAAGAGAATAAGTAACTAGTAGCACATTGCTTAGGGGACAAAGGATGTAGAAAAACAAGGGATATTGAAAGGCTTATAAGATGTCATTTTCATGTTGTAAGACTTGATCTACAAGGGTGGAGAAGTAAACAAAAGAAATGAAAGTGATGTATTTGGGATTCATATGTATCGTGGGTTTTAGGTGGTAAACAAGAAAAGAATGAGCCAATCTTGAAATAAAATGTATGTACTTAGTGCTTAGGTGGTCCAAATCTTATAAGGGTATGTAAGAAGATGTAAAAATGTCACATGTTTGTGTTGGTGCATGGGGAGTCCTTCCAAACATGTCATTTTCATGTTCTTACAAGTCATGTGCATGGTAAAAGCATAAAGATGCCATGTGATTTAATTTAGAAGACTTGAATCAAAATAGTGCAAGTGAAGGCTCATAATCACGAAATTGTGATGCTAGGATAAGTAAAGAACGATAACTTGGGTTTACGTAGAGAGATTACGGGTTTTCAGGGTTCCGTTTGATCAAAAACGCGAAAACGTAAATTACACGCGAAAACGTAAAAATTATTACCGGGAGTGATCGTAAACTACAAAACACTTAGAAAAGATAAAATAATGCATATAATATCTAGACTAATCAAAATCCAAAGCCGGAACACGTCCGATGACGTTTCTCATATTTACACACGAAAACATCCTGGTTTTAAGTCGAATTTTAACGTAACGTATAAAAGTTAAAAGTAGTGATCAGAAAAGGTTAAAATATTGACCTGAAATTTACGGGGTGTTACACGTATCACTAATGGCATGCCACAGAGTTGCTCTTTGTGCATCCGTCTGACCTGCCCACGACTCCAGGGCTAATACTGGTCTCCAAATCGCTCCAAAAGTTACTGCAATCCTCTCCTGCTCATGCTCTAGACTGCTAAGTCGATATCTCTAGGAGAAGTTCTCATCCCTGACTGCCCCTAACCTAGTAAATAACTCTCCTATGTCCCTATCATACCTCTCAAACAAAGCAGGCGATAGCTCCCCTAATCATACCGTATGATCACGAATCAATCCTCCCTGCATCTGAACCTGGGCTCCTAACTCAGTCAAAAATCCCTCAGTCTCAGCCGTAGCGGGTGAAGCTATAGGCGATGGAATAGTCAGTGGTATCATGGGTGATGAAATAGGTGAAGGAACAATAGAAGGTGCTGGAGAAATAGGAAGTGAACCAGACGACCACTCAGGTGATGGCGGTGTCTAAGCAGGTGGTACTGGTGGTGGGTAAGCAGGAACACCAATGTAAACTATACCATCCTTCGGGTCTATCCATGTAGTAAGTGTGGGCTGCTAAAGTGTCGACACTCTCTCTGGTCTCTCAGACTCTAGTACAGATCCAGAACTCTGACCTACCTCGAATACACTAGGCATCTAGCCCTCCCCTAATGCTATCTCTCGGCATCTCAATGCCCCATAACCCAATCCTAGAGGCTCACCCATGGCTGTCTCTACAACCAGGGCTGCCCGTTACTGATCCTTAGGTACATCCTCATCCCCTCCTAAACCAAGACTCTCAACTCCCATACCGGGGCCCTCGTCCCCCGCAGCAAGACCCACGTCCCTTGCAGTAGGATCCTCATCCTCTATAGTAGGACCCTCGTCCTCTGCATCCTCGCTTACACTATCAGAATCCGAACTCTCCTCCATATCCTCGACCTCCTCCTCATCATCCTCTACTAACTCAAACGTACCCCGATAATGCTTTCGTGTAGGAAGGTCTAGCGGTGACGAAGATGGTGAACTCTCGTAAGAGGACCTAAACCTCTTACGGAATGCTAAATCGGACATAGCTGCCACCTATGCTATACTGGCAGAGAGGCCCGGTGACATCGTAGGCAGACACGCACAGCAATACGTGCGGTCCTACAGAGAATGGGAACCAAGGTAGGTGGAGTACCTACTGGCAGAGAGGCCGGTGACATGTAGGTGGATAACGCACAAGCCATACATGTGGTCTTCGGAGATTCATGGAACCAAGGTAGGTGGAGTACTATCAGGTAGTGATGTGGGTGGTGCTACAGTGTGGGGTGACTCAGGTGCCTCAGTCTCAACAGGGTACTCAAAAAGTTTGCACTCAGTGTCCGTCCCAACCAAATAATCCTACCTAATAGCCTCATAGGGATCCTCAGGAAGTGGTACGGGCACTCGGGAGCTTTGAGCTCCGTCAGCCTGGGTGGAAATCTCTAGGTCAACAAACACTGGGGTAGACATCCTGTGATAACACGATAAAAGGGTATAAGTATAAAATATTATTATCCAAATTATCAGCATCATTATGCTTACATATACAAATCATTATAGCGTTCGAAATTAGACGTTCGTAACCGTATATATACATATATATATCCTTATATATATATTAAATATATCAGGAAGAATACGAACAATGAATAAACACCGACCAGGTTTGATATCGAACAGGCACAACTGGTCATCACTAAAACTCTCAAGGCAACATGCACTACTCTAAGGCAAGCACAGCCAACATCAATCAATCAACATCGCTACCCGCGATAATTTACCTACATTCTCAAGGCATCGCATACTACTACTACTAAGGCAGCATGGCAATCCTAAAATCAATATGATCTCAATCTCGACACTCGCAAGTGTTTTTATCACTTTACATCCTATCATTTTCAAGTGGTCTCATCACTCACACATCCTTTCCCTCCTTTAACATAACTTTAGAAAACTAACTCTATCATTTCATAGTCCTTCATGAATTAAGCATAGTTGATCAGGCTATGCGTAATTTAAGAAATACCATGAACTGCTCGAGCTAGTTAACTTTCATCATGTTCGAGGTTTTACTAAAACAAACTTCACTTTGTTTATAGTTGCGTTTTTATTTTATTTTATAAAAACCAGCATTCTCTATAACATGGCTCTGATACCAATCTATCACACCCCGTCAGTGGTGGAAACACGAGATGCGACGATACCATTCATCGCACAAGATACAAGATCATACACTTTACAATTTACAAGAAATGAAACTTGGGTTTACATAAATTTTACAAGTTAAGACTTGACAGAAATTAAATAATCAAAACCCATCTCGACCCAGTCCCCTTGGGTTACATCTTTGCTCTTCCTATACTGTTCATATACCTTTAATTAACACACCTAAAAATGATACTCAAAAACGTCAACAATAATGTTGGTGAGCTCGTAGGTTTGACCTTAAACCCAAAAGTTGTGCCAATATTTCAAAACAGTAGACAATAGTGTAATATGACAGTGAATATATATGCAAACAACCCATGACGCAGCATCCTCGCTAGTCATGTAACACAACCTAGCAATCCCGCTAGTCAATCAACATATGTCAGTTACGCACCTAAAGGGCCTACAAGCTGGAGCACTAGATTAGGGCAGGACCTCACACAAAACTAGGGTAGGCGTACCCAGCCGATCCAATAACCACACAAATACTGGGTAGGCGTACACATCCGATCTAAACAATCATACAAATACTGGGATAGGTGTACCCCTCTGATCCAAACAATCATGTAACACACAATATTCACATAGCAGTCATAAGCACATATCTTGTCCCAAAAACAAAATAATATTTTGCACAGTTCAATTCAAAATATTTCAAAACACATTTGAGCATCATTTCCCCCCCAATGAAAAAACAGTAAAAATGGGGCTACGAGAACTCACCTCAAATAGTAAAATGCAAACAGCATAATCTCAATCTCAGGGCACAAATAATATCAATGCAAGCGTACAGCAGTACCCGGCAATAACCTAACACTAATTCGCCTCATTAATACTCGTACAAAGTTATCTTGTTGTACAAGTATTCATCTTTACTCACACAAAATCCTCATTTTCATTCCATAATCTCATTTCAAAACTTTCATCCCATTACCAAAACCGTTATCTCATAACCAAAACTGTTATCTTATAACAAAACTGTTATCTTTTACCAAAAACAGTTATCTCATAACCGAAACCGTTATCTTTTACCAAAAACTGTTATCTCATAACCAAAACCGTTATCTTTTACCAAAACTGTTATCTCATAACCAAAACCGTTATCTCATAACAAAACCGTTATCTTTTACCAAAACCGTTATCTCATAACAAAACCATTATCTTTTACCAAAAACTGTTATTTCATAACCGAAACCGTTATCTTTTACCAAAACCGTTATCTCATATTATGGTTGTGTGGTAAATTACTCAAAAAGACTCAAAACACTTGGGCTAAGTGTGACATCAACAAAATTTATCCAAAACATCGATAACCGTTGAAACGGGACGAACGATCAAACAATCCAAGAAAATCTGACGAGAATAAGTGGGAGTTCGAAGATCGAAAATAAACGGATAAACATCTCCGTAGCGTTAAAGTATACATATACTTAAATATATTCATAATAATAAAATAATAATATTTTATTATTTTCGTCTTTTTATAGGCTAAAAGGGGTAATTATAAAACCTTGTCATTTTAACATAATCCACGTTTGATCGTTAAATCTCGACACTTAAAGTTTATTAAAAACCATGCTTCGTGCTCTACCCGAATCGACAAAAAATAAATTTTTACAATATTTTTCCTAAGTGTGGGATTTTTACAAAATTTTGGCATGACCCGTTCGTTTATACAACATTTCTCAAGATTTAAAAAACTTAATTCTAGCACTTTTTTCCAAATTCTCAAGTCCAAATACTTTTTCATATTCTCACCAAGTCCTTCGACTAAACGCCAAATTCTATATCTCAAAAATACTTTAACAAAACGCATTTCCTTCCATCGACTTTCAATATTGACATGAAACATGTTTCACTTTTAAAAATCCACTTTAAACGCACTAAACCACTAATTTTCGCTTATTGGGCCTTAAGGTCCATTAAAATTTTAAAGCTAGCCCAACTTTATAATAAAAATATTAATAGTTATATTTTATTGGGCCGAAGCCTAAACTTAAGCCCAAAACCATGAAAATATACTAGTCCATATGACGACTCAAACGGACCAAAACCCATTAAGTCACAAGCTCAATATATAAGCCGAAACCAATAAGCCAAACATAAGCCGAAACCAATAAGCCAAACATAAGCCGAAAATAACTAAGTCAAAAACCAAATATAAGCTCGAACCGAATAAGCTATAAGCTATATTCAAATAACCCGAAACGCTTAAGCCCAAAAATAAGCCGAACCTAATGGTCCGAGCCTATTGGTTTGATGGGCCGAGACCCAAAGCAAACCCAAACCACAAAGGCCGGTTGGGTTGAGCCCAAACCGAAACAAACCATAACCAAATAAGCTTTTCCTAGCTTATTTTTAAACAATCCTTCCAAAATAAGCCCTTAAAACACTTTAACAAAAATGTAAAATTACCACCACAACCAAAATGTTCAAACTTTCTCTCTTTTTGTTCGAGTTTGACGCAAACAAACACCCTTTTTATACATTTTTCATTTTCAAGAATCGATTTTTATGACGATCAACTTGTACAACTAGTATTTAGACACCATAATAAGCATAGAAGTACAACTTAAAACAAATTTAGAAAACTTACAACTTTTGGCGAGTTTGGTTCAATTTTGACGCAAGGAAAAGACCCAAAAACCTTTTTCTATAACCCGCGTCTATCTAATATCAACCCACTATCGATATTTTAACCCCGTGTTCTTGGTAATCTTCAAAAAAATCAAATGTTTCTTGTCTTGTGTGTGTGTGTCGTTCAAAACATAGAGGGAGAGAGGGAGAGATATTTTTTTTGTTGTTTGATTTTTGAAATGGTGCATGAATGAAATAGTAAGGTGGTGGAAGGAATATATGGTACCATGAGGGAACCATCTTGCTAAAAAAATCCCTCTTATTCCCCCTTTGCTTACTCATTCAAATGGAATCCTAGGGGGTCTCGGGTTCATCTTTTCGTATCAGGATCGCTTAAAAGCTCAGAGTTTGACGATTTAAAACGTTACCCAATTCTAGTTAATATTCCCATTGCGTTTAAAATCACTTTTCCATAAATCTGGGTCATTTATACGACACATATCACTTTACTTTGGTACAAAAATTCTATTTAGACGCCGTCGGCCGGGTCAGGACCGAAAACATGAATTTTTGTTAAAAAAACTCAATCGAACCATCCTCAAAATCATGAAAACATTTTCAAACTTAAAAATAAAGTTTGTTAATATAGACTTGCTCAAAGAATTTTACTTTAACGGCCGTTACAGTCCATTTACCAAATTTCACGAAAATGACCGTTTCCTGACAACTTTCAAATCACACACCAACAATTACGTTTTAAACCAACGTTTTCAAAATCACGAATTTATCAAATAAATAAACTTATTGCATGCTTTCGAACCATTTAAACTTATCCCCAAATAAACTGTCGTGCCGGTACGCGCTGTGTGATGATTTTCGCGGACCACGGGAAAACTTCTCGGAATTACTTAAAATACCAACAAAATATTCCAAAATGGAAAGATGAATCAAAAGTGATTCTCTCCCGAAATTCCAGACTCCATCAAACTCTCGGTTAAACCGTAACCGTTTTACGCAAAATAGTCAACTGAATTCAACTTTTCAGCTTTCATCAGGAAAACTCACAAGGTCGAAAGACTTCAAAATATACAAGTATAATATTTTATAATACTTAACCCTGGACAAGTTACCGGTTATCACATTTGTGTACACGGATGCTAAGTCAAATTGAGATGACACTCAATACTAGTCATGGTATGATTTCATTTATGATGATGACCATGTGGACCAGTTGTGCTCAACTGAGAGCATAGTTGCATTATACATTAAAGAATAAAAATACTTTACACTTTTGGAACCTACGAAAGATGATTGTTGTCAATAGTTGATGTCACACATCTTATAAGATATAGTGTGTTAATATTGAGATATTTGTATAAACAAACAATCATCATAGATATTCAAGAACTTCATTAATTGAGTTTTTGAAATAAGTATTCTTAAAATTCCAAAAGATCAAAGCTAGTTGAAATTAATGGAATCTATGCCTTGTCAACAAGAACGATCATCGTATCTTGAGGCATGATTTGTCAACTAGAATTATCATGCATTTGATCTATTTAGTACTTGGATAAGGGATGTTAAGACAATTTTATTAATGATAATGATACGTGGTATGAAGTTATATTTAATATAAATTGTGTCATATATTTGCATGTTTAATCCATGAATAATATTTATTATTCTAAATTAGTCCATTGTCGATCAACAATATGAGAATATTGTTGAACTAAGACAAATCTGAGTGATTAGTGATATCTTAGATATTAAATGATGTGTCCGCCAAACTCACATGATATTCATAAGATGAATATTGGACTTCCCCAACTAACAAGATTATTACTTTATGGATCGGCGTCATTAAGTAAATCTTGTAAGTGATTTTAATTTACTAAATCCTTAGACTTGATATGCAAGTAGGTCTTGTATGTGTGGATAATCCTTCTTGATGTAGTTTAAGTTATCCTGAATAAGGTAGCTAATAAGGACTATTTTCAGAAATGATTGTGAAGCATGGCGACTTGACATTTGTAGTCAATATAGAATTTGTTCCTTCAATAGTTGAAGTATGATGCCACTGGGCCCCTTGTAGGGTTAATCAAATGCATGTGTGGCCACACCCAAAAACTCAGGTAGATATGTCTCAATAACTTTTGATAATCTTGATTAATCATATATACGAGAAACAAAATCGTTAATTAATAGAATGACTTAGATCCATATCTATTTTTAATACGGTATCGGAAACAAATGGATTGTAAATTCATAATTTAACTGTGACTTTATGAAAGTACGCTCAGGTATTCCTAGGAGCATTTGCGTGTTGCTAGACGCTTACCAATGTTATTATATTTATTTGTGACATGTCCAAGTGGGAGCTGTTGGGATATGTCCATATCATAAATAAATATACGGCCGGAAATATGTGAGCCTATGGGGGCACACGCGTCTACACAGAGGATACGTTTATTAATGTAATTAATATATTTATTGTATATTAATTATATTAATATGTTTCACGAAATAATTAAACGGTACTTATTATAACGTAAGACGTTATACCTAATTAATAGATATTAACAAGTGAAGGATTTGTTAGTACAAAAACCAAACTTGTAGGGTGTTTGGTTGAGGCCGATCGAACTAGAAAAGAAAAAGGGTTCAAGTGTCGTTTTTAGAAAACTAGAGGATGTGTTGTATTGTCACTTGGAGACCAAGTCATTGAACTATATAATGACTCTTAGGAGATCATTATATAGGTCGACGATAGATATACAATATACCCTAAAAAACAGACGACACATTAATATATCCCTGACACAAAAACCTATTCGCATATCACTATATAATATTGTACATATATTGTCATGCATATGATGAGATCACGAGTATGACAATTGTTCCATGCACATGAATATTATATGGGAGGTGATTTGCGGTGAAAAAAAGGGTAAAGTGGTGTGAGGGTATAAATGTCATGACACATATTTTAGAGTGTATGGATCAAAAAGTGGAGTGTGCAAATCACCTCCCATATAATATTCATGTGCATGGAACAATTGTCATACTCGTGATCTCATCATATGCATGACAATATATGTACAATATTATACAGTGATATGCGAATAGGTTTTTGTGTCAGGGATATATTAAAGTGGTGTGAGGGTAAAGTTGTTTATTCGTGAGGCAAAGACTAGCATTCTAGCATATCTTAGTGACGTGTAGTGTATGCACACCATAGAGGTTATCTACTTTAGTAACTTGTTTAGTTTGCATGGTATTCGATTTATACACACGCGTATATTCAAGACGGTGTAACGTTTATTGCTAAAAAGTACACATCTTTAATCTTGTTAATTTTGAATTCTATACGTGTTTACTTTTCGCTGCGTAATCGTGTTTAATGGTTAAAAGTTGTAAAAACCTAACAAACTTGTCATATTAAGAAATGATTACAAGCGGGTGCGCATATATCATCATGAATTTGTAGGCTAATTGTAGAAATTCCTGAAAATAATTGCTGGAATTTATTTATTTTTCATCAATTCTACATGCAGAAACAAACTACCTCTAAAAGCCGTCATTGTCTGATCATCACGAGCAAAAGAAGAATCTTAGTGGTGACAGTACATTTTCTTTTTACCTTCTTTTAGCTTTTTTCAATACGTTTTGCTTTTTTAATGTATATATTTTTATTTACCTTTTAATGATTGTTAATTTCAAATACCAATTAATTTGTTTTACTTATTTGTTGTTGGCATATTGGCATATCTTTATTAGTGTGTCTAGTTATCATTAGTAAGGTATTTATTTATTTTCTCATAGATAAAAATAATATGTATGAATGGGTGAATTGCTTGTAGACTCGGAAGAACGGAGGTCAGAAAAAACCCGAGAGGCGCTATCCATATTACTCTCGATGCCAGGTTTTTCACCAGCTTCTTTTTAGGATGATGGTATGATTAATTTTACCTTTTTGTTTTCTTTTAGTATGTTGTTCTCTCATGTTATTTATATTAATCTTTTTTAGTTTACGAAATCAGATCAACCATCTGATGTGGAGTTTATGCAATCAATGAAGCAAGAGAAAACATGACGTAAAGGATTTTACGAGAGAGAAGTAAATATTTTGTTTATTTCTTGATGATGATGAATGGTGAAAACAAGGAATATATATAGATTACAACAATTGACTTTACCATAAATCACTCCTCAAACTACTCCTCTAAATATAGATATGATTAATACTATTAAAAGTGATTGATATTATTAAAGGTAGGAAATCAAATATAAAAAAAGAAATATATATGAAATCTTTTATTTCCCCTCAAGATGGAGCATGCAAATCTGCAATGCCAATCTTGCCAAGAAGAAATTGAAGTTGATGTGCTAGAAGTCCTTTTGTTAGCAAGTCTGCCATTTGCATTTTACTGCAGATTTTCATCGGAATGATTTCCTTTGATTCGACTCTTTCACGTACAAAGCAGCAGTCCATCTCGACGTGCTTTGTTCTCTCGTGGAAGACAGGATTGTTAGCTATGTGCCGAGCTCACAAAATAAGAGGGTGGCCAATGGATTGTGAACATGTAACTCACTGAGGAACCATCGAACCCAAATGATCTCACTAACGGTGGAGGCCATTGCCCTATACTCAACTTTAGCCGAAGAACGTGAGACTAATGATTGTTTCTTGGTTTTCCAAGAAATAGGAGTCCCACCTAGTAAGAGCATATAACTAGTACGTGATCACCTCGTGTAGGGACATCCTAACCAGTCAAAGTCGCAATAAGCGGTTAAGAAGGGATCTCCTGATCGAAAAATAAGAATACCTTGGCCTGGAGTGGCCTTCAAGTACCCAAGAACACAATTTGATGCCTCCAAATGACTGTTTCGTGGGTCGGCTACAAACTCGCTTAAAATATTGATAGAATATGTAATATCTGGCCGAGTGGCTTGAAGGTAAAGAAGTTGATCGATGAGTCGATGATACTGACTTGCATTTACTCATGATTCACTTTCTCTTTTGTCTAATTTCAAGCCTTGTTCAATATGAAAGGTACTTGGTTTACACCTCATCTTCCTGTTATTTTCTAAAATGTCAAACGTATATTTTTGTTGGCTTAAAACTAGACCATTTTTTGTTTTTGCCACCTCTATCCCAAAGAAATACTTCAATAGGCCGAGATCTTTAATGTTGAATTCATCGTCAAGCTGTTTCTTGGTTTCTTGAATTTTGGTGAGATTGTTTCTGGTAATGATGATGTCATCCACGTAAATTAGAATGACCACCATTATGCTACTTGTCTCATAAATGAATAGCGAGTGGTCCGCATTAGATTGTCTAAAATTTAGACTTCGGAGAAAAGTGGTGAACTTGTAATACCAATTGTGCGAAGCTTGCTTCAACACGTATAAATATTTTCTCAGCTGACAAACACGAGTTCATTATCATTAGAAAAGCCTTGAGGGATTTTCATGTAAACTTCCTCATCTAGGTCTCCATACAAGAAGGCATTGTTCACGTCAAGTTGATGGATAATCATGTCCCTTTTAACTACGGCTGCTAATAAAGTGTGAACGGTTACCAGCTTGGCGATCGGTGCAAAAGTGTCATGATAATCCACCCCTTCCATTTGAGTGAATCTTTTTGCAACTAGATGAGCCTTGTACCTTTCAACTTCGCCATTTGGCTTGAATTTGATCTTGCAGACCCATTTCGAATATATAGCTCGTTTTCCTTCTGGTAAATCTTCTAAAGTCCAAGTACCATTTTTCTCTAAAGCCTTAACCTCCTTTTGCATGGCTTTACTCCATCGTGTATCTTTTGAAGCTTGTTTGAAACACTTGGGTTCATCATTATTAGTGATGGCCACTAAGAAGGCTTTGTGATTAGTGGAAAACTTATCATAAGAAACAAAATTCGAGATTGGGTAACGTACCTTGGAGGTAACTTGATTGGATTTTGATGTCGGGTGTTTGACCGAAGGGAGAACTTGTACAATGAAATTTTTAAATCTCGATGGTTAAGTTGTTGTTCGAGTGGGTCTTGTATCGGCTTAGTCTTCTGCTCCTTCGTTTGATTCATTTGTTTCAAACTTATCATTATTGGGCTGCCCTTCATTATTTATTTGGCCCGTTTCATCTATATCGTGAGTTTCATGTGGACAGCTTGGCTCATTGGTTTGGTCATGGTCTGTTTGCGGATCTTGCTCCATTGGGTTTTGTTCTTTGTTTTGTGCCAAGATTGGTTCATCATGACAGTGACAATCATGACATATTATCAGTCCTTCGGTTCCACTTTCATTGTTTCCTTGGACATTTTTTAAAGGGAAATTTTCTTCATGAAAATCGACATCTCTACTAACTATTATATTTCTAGTCTCGAGGTTAAGAATTTTATAACCTTTAGTTCTAGGAGGGTACCCAAGGAAGAACCCCGGCTTCCCCCTTTCTTCGAACTTGTCTCCTTTCGTGTTGGTGTTTTAAAAATAAACTAGACACCCAAAAACCTTTAGAAAATCATAATCCGGTTTTCCATTCCAAATTAACTCAAAAGGAGTTTTGTTTTTAATAACCTTCTATGGGAGGCGATTAATCACATACACCGCAGTTAAAATACATTATCCCCAAAACCTTTTAGGAAGATTTGCATCGGTCCTTAAGGTGCGAGCAGTTTCGAGTAGGTGCATGTGTTTCCTCTCAACAACACCATTTTGTTGAGGGGTATGGGGACATGTGGTCTCTAACAAGATTCCCTTTTCATTGTAAAATTCAAGCATGTCGTTGGATGTGAATTCCCCACCATTATCACACCTGACCCTTTTGATTTGTTTCTCAAATTGTACCTTAATCATTTTGTGAGAATTTTTAAGACATTGGCTTGCCTCACTTTTATGTTTAAGAATAAATATCCACACCGCTCTACTAAAATCATCAACTATTGTAAGAAAATAGTTGGCTTTTGTATATGACGGCACTCGATAACCTCCCTAAATATCACAACGAATTAATTTAAACGGGGCACTAGTTTTAATAAAACTAGAAGGAAAAGGTAATCTAGTATGTTTTGCCTTGGCATAAGAATCACAAAAATTACCCAAATCATTAATACTAGTTTTGAGAAAATCCATTTTAGTAAGCTTTCCATTTGAAGCATGTCTAAGTCTTCTGTGCCACATCTCAATAGTGGTAGCCATGGCCTTTCTTCCTTGAATCATCTTTATTCGGTACAGTCCCCCTCGGCATCTCCCCGCACCAATCAAGTTCCTCTTTTGTAGTCCCTGCATGATACAGAAATCAGGAAAAAACGATATGGAACATTGAAGATCATGACAAAAGCGACTAACAAAAAGAAGATTGCATTTGAATTCTGGAACATAAAGAACTCCATTCACTTTTGTTCCCCCTGGATGAATGTAGTCCCCTTTCCTTTTAAGGGGGATGGAATCTCCATTGGGGATAACAACAGGAGCCTCGAAGTGGGTGGCTTTCTTGTTAACAAGAATGTTGGATAAATAAGTAATGTATTCGGTGCAACCCGAATCAAAAATCCATTCACCTTCTTCGTCTTCTTTATGGGCCATATTAGTAACAAGTTTTGTACCCTCGCTATTACGTGTTTCAGAAAAGTGCTTCAAGAAATATTGGTAGTCTTCGTTTGTTGGAATGGGACTCATCTGTGTCTCGACACACGCGGCCTTCCCTTTTGTCTTTTATCTTTTCTTTCCGGGCCACCATTCTGGATACCTGATCAGTTTGAAGCAACCCTCACGCTTATGACCATCTTTGTTGAATTCAGTGCAGTGTTCAATTCCTTCTTTCACAGCCTTGGTTCCACTTCTTTCTTTGTTCGAACCTGGAGGACCATTCCGCCTTTGAAAATCCTTAAATGCAGTGGATTCATGTGGATTTATATTTTCATTCGAGACGACTTTTTGCCTCTCATCCTCAGCCACCATGTGATACGTTGTTCCTAGCGAAGGAACTGGTTTTGTAGCCAATATTTAGGTTTAATGACTGTGAATTCGGCATCCAACCCCATCAAAAATTCATAAAGGCGTTCCTTTTCTTGATGTTCATTGATCTTCTTGCCAACATCACATTCACACTTGTTACAAGAACATCGAGGGAAGGGATATATGGACTGAGCTTCATCCCATATGGACTGTAACTGGGTAAAATATGTTGATATGGAAGCGCCACCTTGTCGAGTAGAGGAAATCTTTTGTTTTAATTCATACGCCCTAGGAGCACTCTCCTTCCCAAAACGTTCATTTAGATATGACCATATCTCCGACGTCGTACCTGCATATTTGACGCTGTTTCGTATGTTTTTCTCCATCGCGGTTGTCAACCAACCCTTTATCATAGCACCAACTCACATCCGCGACATGTAGTCCTTGGAAGTTTTTTCGGGTTTCTTGATCGTCCCATCAACAAACTCTATTTTGTTTATGGCAAACAGAAAGTTTGTCATCTCTTGGCTCCAATCAGCGAAGTTGTTATTAGTAAGAACCTCGTTCACGTGTAGTTGTTTGGGGTAGTCAGATGGATGAAGGTAATAGGGTGAGTCGTATGTGATCCCACCACTAGAACCTTCTCCATTTTTGTTTTGATTATCGTCTCCTGCCATCCTTCTAGATCAAGATCGAGAGCTAGGTTTGTGAAACCTGGCTCTGATACCAAAAAGGATTTTACGAGAGAGAAGTAAATATTTTGTTTATTTCTTGATGATGATGAATGGTGAAAACAAGGAGTATATATAGATACAACTATTAACTTTACCATAAATCACTTCTCCAAATATGGAGATGATTGATACTATTAAAAGTGATTGATACTATTAAAGGTAGGAAATTAAATATAAAAAAGGAATATATATATGAAATCTTTTATGGCGGGCATCAAATACATGCAGGGACGGACTCGGGATTTTCAATAGGGTGTTGCACAAAACAACTATTGGGCAAACTAAAGTTACACTGTAAAAAACGAAAGTATCAAAAAATATTTTGGGGGTTGCACATACAAAAAAACGACAGTTCTGAAATTTTTTTGCACTTCGTGACCTAAAATCGGGTGTAGCCTGTGCCACACCCAGCACCCATGTAGATCCGTCCATGAATACATACACCAGTTGTGGGTCTATAAATTGGAAGTGTTGGTGTAAACCAGTGCACTACGAAGAAATGAGGGAGGCTCTCAAAGGTCCATCTACTCCTATTAAGACGCAACCAAAGGTAACCTTGCTAAGCTTCCTCATTGGTTGATTATTCAGTGCTCGCGAGTTATCGACGATGTTAATGCTCCTCAATTTCTATTTCCAAGAAAATAGTACACTTTGTTCTTATTGGCCGCTTCTCTTGAATGTCAATAATAATCACCCTGTTACTTGAAAGACATTGATTATATATATTATATATAAATATAAATATATATATAAAAAATAATATATATAAAAATAAATCTATAAATATATATTTTTTGGACCTAAGTTAGTTAATATAACAAAGGGAAGTGCAAAATTATTCCTGAGGTTTGCCCAAAAAAATCACGTCTCACTCAATCTCAATACTATCGCTTCAAAAATCAACCATCCGATAGTAAATTGAGAGGCACCAACGTCCCAAACAACTAACGATGAAAAAAAATTTCGTATAAGTACCTAACTAAGGCTTAAATAAGGGTAATGTTGCCCTTTTTGATGCCATACTAAGATTATAGTAAAACCATTGCTTAAAAAAAAAATTAATTATTTTATCGTTACTTAATATTATTTTTAAAAAATAGTATTTATTTTACACTAATATTTCTTTAAAAATAATAATTTTTTTTTTAAAAATTTAAAAAAAAATTCGCACTTTTTAAAATCATAATTTTTTTTTAATGTTAAATTTTTTTCGTACTTTTTAAATTTAAAAAAAATTAATTAAATTACGTTAAATATCTTGAAAAAATTTATAATTTCGTACCATAAACTTTTAAAAAAAAAAATAAAATTTAAAATATTTTCATTTAAACTTATGACAGAAAATAATTTAATTATATTTCGTAAGAAAACGTAAAAAATGTATAAAACCGTTTAAAAAAATAATTTAATTTTTTTATTTTATAAAAAATTCGAAGAAAAAAGTAAAAAAATTTTAATTTTTTTATTTTTTCTTAACTTTTAAAAAAAATAATTTTTTTCGTAACAAAAAAATTAATTTTTTTTATATTAAGATTTTAAAAAGTACGAAGTTTTTTATAAAAGTTTTGTAAAAAAATATAAATGTTTTCGTGAATAATAACGTAAAAAAAAATTTTAATTTAAAAAGTACGAAAAAAATTAAGATTTTACAAAGGGCGAAATTTTTTTCTAAAATTTCCTTGTAAAAAATTTAAAATTTTTTGACGAATAATAATGTAAATTTTTTTTTTTAAATTAAAAAACAAAGAAAAACTAGAAAAAGTTAAAAATAATTCATTTTGAAACAAATGTTCACTATACATCTCTGTGGCAGCAAAAAGACAACAACACTCTCTTAAATGGAAACCTACAGTTAGTATCTTAAGAGAATTTTTTTGCGCATCGTTCGTCCCAGAGACGTAAAGGGTGCCTTAGATTTACAAACGGAATATGATTTTTAGGCGAAGTATTTGACAGAGGAGAGTGAGACAAATTTTGACAAACCACAGGATGATTTTTTCACTTCCTTACGTATAACAAAGCTAATTCATTTTCATTATATTTTTACAAAGGTATTTTCCATTTTATAAAAGTAAGAACAATCGCAACACCGCTATAGAAAATCTATATAACAATGAAACAAAATGTATTGCATTAGACATAGAAATAAGTCCTAATAACAAAGATCAGATTAAAATTTTCTTTAGCATTCATGAAAACCAACATAAAAAGTACAATAATAATACACTTCCCGGTTCTGTTGAATTAAATTAAAACCACCGATCAATTTTAACATAATACATTTACTTTCTAGAGAAAATAAAATATTTACAAGCGTGGTGAGTAATTACATGTTTGTCATTTATATCAAAAACACAAGAGAACATTGAGTAAAGAATCAGCATAGAATTATCTTACTTTGAGAATGAAAATAAAAAAAAAAATAATAGTCTCAAATGGTAAACTGAAAAAGTTCAGGGGCGTATTGTGTATCTTTGTATCTTTTAGTTTAAGGCTTTAAACAGGTTTGACTGATGTTTGAACAAATGTTTTAAAAGATGAAGGGTTTAGCAAGCCAAGTGTTTGAATTGTTATAAGTCGTTTTGTCAAGTGCTATAAAACTGGATCAGCATTGAGCCGTCAGTTCTGAATCTCTCTTTCTCTCATAACAATTCATATCCACCTATTCTCTAACAGTGTAAACCCTATAAGTCGTATATTGATCGATCTTGTTTTGTGTTGTTGTTTGTAATAGAACATTATCAATCATAGATAATATATCCACAACTTAGAAGTATTGGAGGATTTATTTTGGTTATGATTCATAATCTTAATAATGAATCATTTCGGATTGTAATTGATACTCAAATATGAGATTTGATGTAGTATAAATAATAATAATTCATAATTTCTTTATGGATCAAAGCCAATTCTTTGAAATCCTGTTTTTTAAAAAATAAAGGTTCAACAATTTGGGGATTTTTAGAAATAATCAATCAGTTTTCTATTAAAACTGTTTTCTTGTAAGATATGTGGTTTAATTGCACAGGTCTATTGTTAATTTCAAAAAACCCTAATTTTAAAAAATTAGGATTTCTTAGTTCTTGGTGATTCTACTCTCTCAAGTTGATAGTTGTTGGATTTAGATAGCTTAGAACGGTTAGCTATTGTAAGTAATAGAATTAATATGCATACTATATTGAGGAATTAGGGTTTTTCTGGATCATTCGAATTGGGTGTGGTGGTCTTGCTAGAGTAATCCCTGCTATCCTCCAGACTAAGTGAAATCCAAGAAGTTAGTCGGTTTGGTATTTCTTTCCGCTGCATATCATTTAAAGCTCTGTAACACCTCTTTATCTCTCTCTTATTAGTGTTATCTGAGTCTGTCTGCCCTTGATCTGCCACCCTTGATTGTGTGAAAGCCAATGACCTTATTTCTTTCTTTTTTATAATATGATTTTTGATCTCTCTATAGCGCATCATGTCTGTTTACATTAATTCTGAGCATAATGCACCAAATAATTCTAACATTATTATTATTTATTCATGATCCTGTTACTTAGAAAATAAGTAAAAAGATATTAGTATCCCAAATACACTTGCATCCTAATGATACTATTGCTCTAACTGTTATTTCAATAAAACTAAAAGGAACTAAAAATTATCAAGAATGTCTGTGCTATGCTTTAATGGAATTTAGAAGGCAGAAATAAGATTGGTTTTAATTGATGGTTCCTTGTAAAAGCTCTGAATATAAATGAGTGTTCTTATGGTAAATAGTGGATAAGTAGAATACAATTGTTTTTGTGGATCTAGAAATCAATAACTGAGTAACTAAATCTTGGATAAAATTTATTTTTCAAAAATGAGGTAAACATAGTTTGGGAAGGAATTAAAAAAAAACATATACAATTTGATTGGATCAATAATTATATTTAGGTTTACATAATCAAAATAAATACTCATAAACAAATGGGGCTCTATCTATTGATATTTATACTCAAAAGTAGAATGTTTATGGAAATAGTATGCATGCAATAAATTGAGTTTGCCTAAATGTTATTTGCAATGCATCTGAAGGTTTTTAGAATCATAATCAGTTGTTGAAAATTAATTCAAATTCTTATGGGTTTAGATGATTCTTATATTCAAATTAGAAGCTCTAATTTGTCTATATAGACTTTGCTTATGTGAGAAGTTCTTATTCTACCATAATCTATGAGGTGTCCCTCACAAAGTTGTTGTTATGGTAGTTATAGCTGTTCCTACTCAAAGGACCCCGCTCACAAGGCTTTATGTCTTATTGTGTCTAAGTGTGCCTAATAGTCCAAAATTTTTCAGAGAAGTAATCAAATTTCAGTGTTTGGACCTCTCAGACCTAATAATTTTAATAATAAGAAGACAAGGTGGGTTTCCGGTTTTGAATAATAAATGGCAAGGTGGGGTTTGGTTTGAGTATGTGAGAACTGAAGATTTAATGGTCATTTCTATTGAAGATGTTTTAAATCATGGATACCTTGCTGATTTTGGACAGAAAAAAATGTGGTCACAGTTTTAAGAAACAAATTGTTTTAATAATTCTGTTGGGAAAAGTTCATCATCTGGATTTAACAGATTAACAAATGGATAATGGGGGGGGAATGGGTGGGGCACTAACACCTATAATAAATCCCAACCTACCTTCCCGAACCCACTCTCATCTCTCTCAACAACGAACAAAAAAGTTTGTAAAAATGTGCATGCCAATATGAAATTAATTATTTAACAACTAGTTCTATATGTTCTCACAAAAAATTTAAATCAAGTTTTTTTGTTCCAATACTAATTTTAAACCAAAACTTGTTAGTAATGGTAAAATTGTTGATTCAGGGGCAAATCAACATATGATTTAAAGGGCAAATCAACATATGATTTACGCTGATAAGGAATTAGATAATGTTATTGACATTTCTCATCTTAGAATTAAAGTAGGTCATCCTAATGGGACAGAGGCTTATATTTTTAAGATTGGAAATCTCAGGTTATCTAATGGCTTAACTTTGTATGATGTGATGGTTATACTGAACACTGTGTTAGTTTGATTTATGTACATAAATTGGCTAAAGAGAATAAAGTAATTTTTTCCTTTGATGAGAATAGATGTTATTTTTTAAATCAGGATTTGAGTCTGAAAAATGTTTTGGGGTTTGGTGATCAATGTGAAGGGTTGTACTACTATAATAATCAAGGTATTAAAAGTAATAATAGCACTCTAAGATACCAATGTTTGTTGTCTCAGCATGATTGGAACTATAGGCTTGGTCATCCTGTAGAGCGTGTTATGAATGTTCTAAAAGGTTCCTTACAGATTGATAAAAAGGATAATGTTAGTTTTTGTGAAATTTGTCAAAGGGCTAAACAAACTAGAGAACATTTTCCTTTAAGTGATCATGTTTCTAAGTGTTTAGGTGATCTTGTTCATTTAAATTTATGGGGACCTTATAAGGTAACTATTTCAGAAGGGTCCAGGTATTTTTTGACTGTTGTGGATGATTACACTAGATCAGTTTGGGTATACTTGATTAAATCTAAAGATGAGGTTCCTCATTTCATAACTGTTTTCTATAATTTGATTGAAAATCAATTTAAAAGGAAAATTAAAGTTTTTAGAAGTGATAATGGTACAGAATTTGTTAATCAAACTATAACTAAACTGTGTTCTGATAAAGGAATTATTCATCAAACTTCTTGTGTGTATACTCCACAACAAAATGGGATTGCTGAGAGGAAACATATGCATCTTTTGAATGTTGCTAGATCCCTTATGTTTCAGGGGGGAATACCTTTAAAGTTGTAGACTGAATGTATTCTAACTGCTACTTATCTTATTAACAGACTCCCTTCTTTTGTGCTAAATGGAAAGTCTCCTTATGAAATGATATATAAAAAATGTCCTACTCTCTCTCACTTAAGAGTATTTGGTTGCTTGTGTTTTGCTACCATTGTCAACAATAATGACAAGTTTAGTAGTAGATCTGAGAAATGTGTTATGATAGGATATTCTAACTTTAAAAAAGGATATAGGTTATATAGTCTTGATAAGCATCAGTTCATTTTTTTAAGAGATGTTAAGTTTTTTGAGAATATTTTCCCTTTTAAGGATTCTGAAGTAGAAAAAAATGAGTCTGCAAATGTTTTTCAAGATGTTAATCATATAAACTTTTTTGATATTGAATATTCTAAGATACCTAATGATGATGAGAGAGTAGCTAATGATCTGAATAATGGTAAGAGTGATAGTAACAGCTCTTCTATGTCTGGTAGCAATATCAACACTGCTGATTTTCCAGTTGATTCTGGAAATGATGCTGATAGCAGTGATGATTTAGTTTCCACTCAGAATGAGGAGGTTGCCACACTTGAGGAACATGTTTTTTCTGAGGGTAATTTGGATAAAAATCAATGCTCATCTCAAGGTGTTCAAATAGTTAGAAGATCTTCAAGACAAAGTGTTTTTCCAAAAAATTATAATGATTTTGTTGTTGAATCAAAAGTTAAATATGGACTTGAGAAATATGTTTGTTATTCAAAACTTAATTCTAAAGAATTTTGTTTTGTAACTCAACTAAATAAAACCAGAGAACCTAAAACTTATTTTGAAGCTTCTAAGTTTTCTCACTAGACGGATGCTATGAATCAAGAAATGGAAGTAAATGGATCTATAAGATCAAGTTCAGGTCTAATGGTGAGATTAATAGATATAAAGCTAGATTGGTTGCTCAAGTTTTTAGGCAGAAGGAAGGAATTGGCTATGAGGAAACTTTTTCTCCTGTTGTTAAAATGGTGACTGTTAGATGTTTATTGAATATTGTTGTATCTATGTCATGGCCTGTTTTCCAACTTGATGTGAATAATGCTTTCTTATATGGTGATTTAGAAGATGTTGTTTTTATAAGGCCACCAGAAGGATATTTTCCTTCTGATAATAAGGTTTGCAGACTTAAAAGGTCTTTATATGGTTTAAAACAGGCTCCTAGACAGTGGAATGCTAAGTTGACTTCTACTTTGATTGAAAATGGATTTAGTCAGAGTAAATCTGATTATTCTTTATATACAAAGTCTGATAAGGGGGTGTTTCTTGCTTTGTTGGTTTATGTGGATGATATTATCATTAATGGTAATAATGTTTTTGAGATTGAGAAGTTTAAAGTGTTTCTTAAGTCTAAATTTATGATTAAAGACTTAGGTAAACTTAAGTATTTTCTTGGAATTGAAGTTGTAGATACTGATAAAGGTATTTGCCTGAATCAGGAAAAGTATGTTCTTGACTTATTATCTGAGTATGGTATGCTTGCTTGTAAACCTGCAAAAACCCCTCTTATGTCTAAGCTTGTCATTTCTAATGAGGCTTCTGAGAATGATCCTTTACTTGAGAATATTACTGATTATCAAAAATTGATGGGAAAATTGATTTACTTGACTAATATTATACCTTATATTTCTTATGATGTGCATTGTCTGAGTCAGTTTATGCATTCTCCTTTGTCTTCTCATCTTAAGACTGCATTTAAGATATTAAGATATCTTAAGAGTTCTCCAGGTTTGGGAATTCATATTGCAAGGACATCTGATATGTTTTTTAATGCTTATTCTGATGCTGATTGGGCTAAGTGTATTGTTACAAGAAAGTCTGTTACTGGGTATTGTGTGTTTCTTAATAATTCTCTTGTTTCTTGGAAAAGTAAGAAACAAAATACTCTCTCTAAATCTTCAACTGAAGCAGAGTATAGGGTTCTTTCTTCACTAACCAGTGAAGTCATCTGGATTTTGAAAATTTTAAAAGATTTACAAATTGAAAATCTTTTACCAGTTTCTCTTCACTGTGACAGTAATTCAGCTATTAAGATAGCTGTCAATCCTGTTTTCCATGAAAGAACAAAACATCTTGAAATAGACTTACATTTTGTAAGTGAAAAAGTTTTGAAATATGTTGTTAAAACTATTAAAGTGGACTCTGCAAATCAAATTGCAGATATTCTTACAAAAGGATTAGATACAGTTCAACATTTGGAGTTGGTTAAAACACTAGGTATGATAGATGTTTACCATGTTGAGACTAAGGGGGGATATTAAAATAATAGTCTTAAATGGTATACTCTAAATGTTCAGGGGCTTATTGTGTATCTTTGTTTCTTTTAGTTTAGGCTTTAAACAAGGTTTGGCTGATTTAGAACAAAGGTTTAAAGATTAAGGGTTGTTACTACCAAGTGTTGATTGCTTTAAGTCGGTTTGGTCAAGTGCTATAAAAGTTGTTTCCAGCTTTGACCTTCAGTTCTGAATCTCTCTTTCTCTCTCAAAATTTCATTCATCTCTCTCTAAAAGTTGTAAACCTTAATTCGTAGATCATCTTGATCTTGTTATTGTTTTATTGTAATAGAACTATTATCAATATAGATTATAGATCTACAACTGAGTAGCAGGGTGGATTATTTGGTTTGATTTATCTGATTAAGATCAGTTTCTGAGTTGTAATTGATACTCAAATTGAGACTTGAGTAGTTTTATAGATAAGATTTATAATTTCTTCATTTGTGGAAGCAGGTATAGAAAACAAGAATGACCTCAATACCCCATGTAGGATGTGAAGAGCAAGGATTGGTTTCTCGTACACTAGTCACAAATTCAGTTCAACCGACGTGACAGGAGGGTCAACGAATATGCGACTCCTTTTTCCTTCTGCATATAACAGCAAAACACTGGCAAACCGTCAGTTTCCGAAAAAAGTATATTATAAAGCGCCCCTAGAATAATAAGTTACTTTTTTAAACATACAAGTTACAACAGTTTTGAGCTACTTTGTATTTAGGGTTAGTCTTCGCTATAAACAGTTAATTTGTGTAAATTGATTGAACTGTTGTTAGTGTGTGCGAGTGAATCGTAGTAATGATTTGTTTGAGATGTTTATACGAGTTATTGACAGATATTTTACTACTTTTTAGTGTGATATCCGTCGGTTATAATTAAAGTTGATGATAATGAGTGATTGATCCAATTTGTGTGTGTGTCTGGAAATAGTTGTAATGATTCCAGATGTATTCACTATCTATTGATATTTTTTTAATACAAGCAAGTAGGCCAATAGTTGATGATTATGATTGATTGAACTATGTGTAGTTCTTGATGCTTAATCGCTCGTTAGGTGTGTAATTAAATCAGTAAAATGGATGACTCATCATCACCTCCTGCTATCAACTCATCATCATCGTCGTTTCCTGCTACCACCAACTCTGATAACCCACCTCCTACCGTCTCCAACATCTCGGCCTTGACTAAGTCGGTTGTATCACGTACTGGCTTTGCATTACGAATAGCAGCTGTCATGTCATCCTCTAGCGTGATCGTCATCAAGGTGAGCAGAAAGACAAAAAAACAGATTATGTTTTAAAAAAATCTAAAAGTTCTAATGGTTTTTTGTAACAGTTTGCTCGTGACATGGAAAAAGCTGAAGAAATTGGAGCATGCATAGAGAATATGCTCGGATCAGGTAAGTATTTGTTTATAGCTTATGAATAATTGAATATGTTAACATCGTTTCGTGCATCGAGAGTTTTGCCAAACATACTCTTTATGTTACTATTGTCTTTTGCCGCTTATGTCAATTAATGTTGCTAATATCTCAACAGTTTTTACCATTTCATGCAAATCTATTTTCCCAAGTTTATTCTGGAAAATAAAAAAAAAACTCTAAAACAAATTATTTTATGCAACAATTATCTAGTGAGTAATTTGCAGTCTTTGTGCTTTGAGTATCCTCAACATATATATGACTTGATACTTAAAAAAAATTGTTATATCCATTAGGGGTGTTGATCTGTTCGGTTATCGGGTTATTCGGTTAGTTCGGTTTGGTTAGTTCGGTTAAAAAAATTTTGTGGGTCAACCTGAAAACCGAACCGAACCGAAAACCGAATTCGAATTCGGTTCGGTTCTCGGGTTGACCCGAATAACCAGAATTTCACTAATTTTAAAAAAAAATTAATAATTACATAGATTTTTAATAAACAAAAAATTATTATTAACATAAAAAGTGTTTTTTTTTATATTATGAAAACATTTTAATAGTATTTATATATATAAATATATAAAAAATATATATATTTATATGAATTCGGTTTTCGGTTCGGAGTGACCCATATCCAACCCGAGAACCGAATTAGTAGTTCGGTTCGGTTCGGTTTCTGTTTTTTCGGTTTTTTTGCTCACCCTTAATATCCATCAATGAAATAAATCATATGACTGATTTGTTTCTTGGCTTGTTTCTACAAAGAATCTAATTAATACTTTTTTGTTATTTATTTGGGTTTTACTTTTGTGTTGGACCAAGTTAACTTGTTAAAACATGATAATCACTTAAACGGTTTTAACCTGATCCAATAACACACAAATCACATCCATTTTTTTGGGGGCTTGGTAGACTTTTCCTGTATGGAAAGAAGCTTCCGAGCTTGTCAACAAGATTGAAAACCGAATGCTCCACAATTTGTTTTTTAGAAAATTTAATAATTTTATCGAACTTTACCAACAATTAGTTTTTCAAACACCTCCCGAAAAAGGATGGTGATAGACGGATGCTTTTATCATTTTAACGTTTAAAAATTCATAAATAAATATATCAATGTTTAATTTTATTTTTATTTAAGTCACTGTGTTTGTGTCAACATTTTAGTAATTGTCAAGTACTCGCGCATAACGATGACAATGTATTATGAGTGATTTTGTACGGAGAGTGAGATATTTGGATGATGGTACGATTATCGGAGACACTAAAGAGGTTGCGAAAGCCATAGATATAATCAGGGCAGAGGGGCCCCGCCTGGGCCTTGAACTCAACATTAAGAAAACAGAAGTTTTTTGGCCATCATGCAATGGGGTGAAGGTGAAGGAGGGGTTGTTTCCCCGCGATATTGGGAGACCGACGTTGGGTGTGAAACTCCTTGGAGGCGCGGTTAGTCGGGATGCGGGGTTTATCAGTAGTTTGGCTGTGAAAAGGGCATCTCGTGCTGTGGAACTAATGAATCTTCTCCCAAGTCTACGGGATCCTCAATCCGAGCTCCTTTTGCTCCGCTCATGCATGGGCGTCGCAAAGCTGTTGTTTGGTCTCAGAACGTGCCAACCTATGTATATAGGGGAAGCCGTTTCTATTTTTGACAATGGCCTTAGGAGGGCGATAGAGGCTATTGTGGTTTGTGGGGGTCCTTTTTTTGGGGATTTCCAATGGAGGCTAGCATCACTTCCAATTCGGTTTGGTGGGTTGGGTTTATGTTCGGCTGAGGATGTATCTACTTATGCTTTTGTGGCCTCGAGGGCGCAATCTTGGAGTTTGCAGGACCACATTCTTCAGGGATGTGGTATTGATGGGGCTGATTCTGACTATGGATATGCATTGGATCGTGTGCGCATGTCCCTCCCTGAATTCGATCTTAGCGGTTTCTCTAACAAGGACACCGCCCCCCCAAAGCCCAGAATGTTTTGGCGTGTGCCCTGTTTAGTGAAATTGTCAAGAGTTTGGGAGTGAGCTTTGATTTATCCCCTCGCCAAAAAGCAGTAGTTGAATGTCTCCGAGCTCCCCGTGCTCAGAATTTCTTGACCGTTATCCCCATTGAAGGACTAGGCCAACATATGTCGGCTCTGGAGTACCGGACTATCCTTAAGTACCGGCTAATGATCCCTCTGTTTCCGGTTGATGAGCCTTGCCCAGTTTGCCGCAAGGTTTGTTTGGATTCTTTTGGTGAGCATGCGGTCCATTGCAAGGAGTTACCTGGTTTCAAATATAGGCATGATTTGGTTAGGGATGTTCTGTATGATGTTCTTAAACGAGCTGGAATTTCTTCTAGAAAGGAGGCCCCCGTGAACTTTCTGACAGATCCACTCGAAGGGAGGTCTACCTTACGGCCAGCTGATATACTTGTGTTTGGGTGGGCCGGGGGGAAACATGCTTGTGTGGATCTTACTGGAGTGTCCCCTCTTGTTGGGCTCAGGGACAATGGGTTTGTTGCAGGACAAGCTGCGTTGAAAGCGGAATCGAGCAAAGTTGCTAAACACGAGAAAGCTTGTTTAGAGAATCAACACGTGTTTATCCCTTTTGCTTTTGATACATTTGGTTTCCTAGCACCGGAAGCAGAGGAGTTTTTGAATAGGGTTCAACGGGTTGTGCAAAGTAATTTTTCGACCCCTAAGACACAAAACTTTATTTTTAGTATGATTGGTTTTACCATCCAAAAAGGGGTTGCGGCGCAGCTTGTTGCTCGTTTGCCCGCCATCTTATTGTAAGCGTTGTATTAAGGATGTATTCTGATTATGTTGAATGATAAAAGTTTTCATTTTAAAAAAGTGAGATATAGATGGGTGAAATGACGAGATTAGGGTAATTCACATAAGGCACTTTAAGTTCAAAAAAAAACCGGCCGGCACTTAATATCTCCCTCATGAATTAAAGTGTCTTGTCTCAAACTAGGTACCCCTATTTATATTGTACTCCAACATAGGAGTTTCTAGAGAGTTTTTTAGATTTTTCATCTTTCAAAAGTTTTAATGAGTCTTACAGATTAGTGTATAGAGTTATATTCCCTTCGTCTAATTCTGGTTGTTTTTACTAGGATGAAGTCTAGAAAAAACCTTATCATAATAGAAAACCTAGAAAACAAAACTACAGGGTAGATCTTGTAAACATTCAAACCTTAAGGTAAATTAAAAAAAATAACTTTATTTAATTATATGTAATTATATAATTTAATACATATTTTTTAAATATTAAAAAAAATCGAATTTTTTTTTTCAAAAAATATTTTCTTCGAAAAAAAAATTCGAAATTTTTTCTTTTTTTGAAATTTAAAAAAAAATCGAAATTTTTGAAAGTTCGAAAATATGAAAAAAAAGTTTGAAAATTTTAAAAAAAGTTCCAAACTTTTTTAAAAAATCGATATTTTGAAAAAAGTTCAAAATTTGGAAAACAACTTCGAAAATATGAAAAAAAATTGAAAATTTGAAAAACAAGTTCAAAAATATGAAAAAAAGTTCAAAACACACGTGTTTATCCCTTTTGCTTTTGATACATTTGGTTTCCTAGCACCGAAAGCAGAGGAGTTTTTGAATAGGGTTCAACGGGTTGTGCAAAGTAATTTTTCGACCCCTAAGACACAAAACTTTATTTTTAGTAGGATTGGTTTTGCCATCCAAAAAGGGGTTGCGGCGCAGCTTGTTGCTCGTTTGCCCGCCATCTTATTGTAAACGTTGTTTTGATAAACTAATCAAAAGTGTTAATATAGATGTGTCACTTATCGTTGAAAATGTATTTGATTCTACTTTCTGGCTACAAATATATATGTTTATATGTGATATGCTACTACTATTAGTATTAGGTTTATGAATTCAAAGGGCACTAAAGTGCCACTTGACTTTTTTTCCACTGTAACATGTAATCGTAAGGGTATTTGAGGAATGGGGCTCATTAGAGCGTATAATACTGCTGTGTAGCCACTAAGATTCATGAGAGAATTGGGAGGCCTTTTTCATGTCCTTTGCCTCTTTTGTTGAAATGTAAAATGTACATGCTTATGTCTTTACTCGAACAAGATTAAACTTAACATAGTTAGTAGTGTTGTATTTGCTTTAGCTTCTATAAATAATCTTATCTTTTTATGGGGTTTTTGATAATGTCATACACTATTCAGATATCATCATATCACATCATGTGGATCTAGTGCGTCGTCATGCATATAACGAGTGTGGAGCTATTTGTTTTTAACTATTTAAAAGGCTTTGAGAAGTCTTGTCTAAGCCAATTATATATGGTGATCCTGAAATGTAGGTCTAACATGATAATTATGGTGTTTCCCAAATATGTGTGTTAGAGATATGTATGCCATATGATTGATTCGTGTTTGGTCTCGTGTTGACAGGAGTGCAGCTCCTTTACCTTCTTTTGTGAATTAAACATCCTTTGGAGCTGATAAAATGTAGCAAATGTTAATTATGTAACACTCTACAACCATTTTTTGAGTATTTATTTACGATAATGCCATAGAATAAGTTTGCCTGTGACTTTTATAAGTTTGAAGACGATATGAGATTGTTTAGTCAACCTGATAGTCAACCTGAAGTCAAAAGTATAAGTTATAATGTGTTATAAAATATGATGTGTCACATTTATGAAAGGAATGGACTTAAGGGACTAAAGTTAGCAAGTGGTAAATATATTACATAAGTTATTGTGGCCAAATATAAAGAAAAGAGACTTGAGGGACATTCTTGTCAAATGGTGATACTTGCACAACAAATATCTGGATACTTCCCTTTTATCCAAATTATTCTAGTAGTGTGGTGGTGTTTTGTGAGTGACGAGCCAAGAAAAAGAAGGGAGAGAAACCAAATGTGATTACTTTTCAAAAACTTAATGAATTCTTAACCCCATATTTCCATCTTTTGAATACTTTATAAACTTGTGATACCTGCTATAAACCATGAATACAAATATTTTCTAAATGTATACTATCCAGATATGTATGCTATCCAGATATATTATTGCCAAAGTAGCTTCCAGTGCCATTATTTCCATATCATGAACCATTAATTACTTGCATTGCGAGTGAACGCGAATATTGTGAATAGATCTATTGGGGGTGACGGCTCCCACGGATTCCGTTGTATACCCATGCTTGGGTTAGTCAAACCACTATATTTGTCCTAATTGGTAACCTTGGCAAGTTACCTTTTCCACGGGGACATCTGTCCTTAAACCAATATCACTACGTGATACTTCCCTGTTAACGTATTTGTGTCATGAGCTTAGGTGTAATAATAATGTTAACCATTTTTCATGATAATTGTATCGTTACAATTATTACTAATAACGGGTGTATAACAACGTAGCACAATCACTATTAAACTTGCAGTCAACCATATAATATTCAACTGTTTTCCATGTTAATATTATTCTTCATAATAATACTGTTCTCCATATGAATAAATGTTCTCCATGATAATTGTCCCTGCAATGCTAATATTTCCATTATAACTTGTATTCAACTATTATATTTCAAACTTATGAATTTCACTCAACCTTTGTGTTAACCCTTTTTATGCATGTTTATCTCAGGTAATTGAGCAACTTATGGCATGGAGTGGCATGGACATAAAGATGGCTAAAACTTGTTATCATTCACATTTTATGTTTCTAGACTTTGAGACTTGCCTTTGTAAAACTCTGATTTTAAATGAATGATAATGTATCTTTTAAAAACGTCTCTTTTGAGTCATTTTCTATAATTGTGACTATTGTACTATGAAGTAATACCCCAGATTAGCTTCCGCTGCTATATTGTAAAAATTGGGGTGTTACATCCTTGTTGCACATCCGGCTCTGTTCTGAAAGTTTCCAAAGCCCTTCATTTGTTTGGTCGGAATGAGTCGTTACTACACTCTGGATGAGGATACTTATCCCAGGTTTTTTCATGACGACGGAGAAGGTGGGTGTTTGTCGCTATACATTGTTCACCTTGTATTTTTTAACCTTGTTTTTGTCTATGTCTTTGTTTATGCAGAGATGGACTTGTTTGCTTTCATCCATGTTGTGGATCCTACTAAGTTAAAGATTGTCAAGAGAGAGCATGCTGAGGAGGAAAGGAAACTTCTAGACTTCACCGTAGGGCGTGTGGTTCCGCTCCTACCGGTTGCCTCAGCCCGCGCCGAAGGTGATTTGGAGGCTAGTGTAGACAGGTTGTTTGATCAGGGTGGCAGCACGAATCAGGGAGATTTCGCTGCCGGTAGTGGTTATAATGTTGAGATTAAACCAATCACGAATGTTGAGGATATTGTTGCTGAGAATGTGACTACTGAAAGGCCCAAACGCCAACGCAAGAAAAGGTCAACGGTCGCGGGTGCTAGTTTGTCTTCCCATCCTCCCAAGAAACTAAGGGGGGATCACAAAACTTCTAGTGGGGTTGCTACCGGCGATAAATCTCCGTACGTCATCAAAGAGCTATTGGCGCGTAGCATTCTGAATGTTGAGGCTAATGTCGAGGCTGTGGCAACCCTGCCTTTAATTACCTCTTCAGTATCTGCCACGCCGGAGCATGAGGGTGGTGATCTCACTGATTCTGTTACCGGGCTCAATCTCCGCACCATTGGTCCGTCCGAAAGGTTCGTTATTTCTTCAGACTCTTCCTATTGTTCTAGTACCAACACTGCCGAAGTTGAGGTTGACTCTTTTATCAGGTATGCTGCTCCTCTTCCAGTGATGACTGAGGCTGTGATTACCACCAGTATTGCTAGTGCTCCTTCCATTCCAGTTCTAAAAGTTGCACCCAAAATTACTCCTCAGGTTCAACATTCTATTTTTCATGATTCCGGTTCTGTGGGTACTATAAAGCCGGACGTTGCGGGTCCTTCCCATCTTCCTGGGAAGGAGCTTTCGATGGGATCCAGGGAGATATACTCTGAGACTTTTCATGAGGTTTTCGTTCCGCAATGGAATGTACCTAATGATACTTTGCTGGATGATCATGATGTTTCCTGGGAATTTGTTAACCACTTGACCCCTCTCGTGTTATTTGCTCAGATTCGTGAGATGAATTATCATCATTTGTTTACTGAGTTTATTGTTGGGACCGCTTGTCAAGCTTGCCTGAATGCAGAAGTCAGGACGCGAACTGAATATTGTCTTAGTGAGAGGAGGAGATTAAAATTTGAGTGTGAGAAACAAGCTGACTTATTAAAGGCTAGGGATGTGGAGATTGAAAAACTAAAAGCTTAGCTTTTGCTGAAGGAAGCTGAAGCTACGGAGGCTGCTCGCCTCCGTATTCAAGTATCTGCTGTTGAAGCTGCACAGAAGGTGCATGTTGATGAACTGAATGTTTTAAAACAGAAAAGTATGGCTTTTGAGGATGAAAGGGATTCTCTTAATGGGAAAATCATAGAGCTTAAATCTTCAGTTTCTGCCAAGGATCTTTAGCTTAAGGATTTTAATGTCATTGTGTCCTCCCTTTAGTCTCAGAATGACGGCCTTATAGATCAGGTATGTACCCCAAAAC
This sequence comes from Tanacetum coccineum, assembly GCA_026074375.1. Taxonomy (NCBI): domain Eukaryota; kingdom Viridiplantae; phylum Streptophyta; class Magnoliopsida; order Asterales; family Asteraceae; genus Tanacetum; species Tanacetum coccineum. Next base: position 13,581 of record BQNB010004537.1, on the reverse strand, counting down.
TTAGATGCCTTATATACTCTTCTTTCTTTTCCCTTATCTGTTTATACCCTTATTGTTGTATGTGCATGCATTGGAGACTACATGTTCCAGCCTCCGTAATGAGGTTTCAGGGTATGAGCAATTGAAGGAGCAGATTAAAGAATTCCAATATGCTTAAATGAATATTGTCAATGATAAGGTGGCCAAGTTGGATGTTGATCTTGTGGAGATGGCTCTTTACCTGGAGGAGAAGTTTTATCCTCATCTTCTTACTACTATATCTGGCCGGAGATGGTTTCTGACCTGTGGCCTGAAGCTTGCTGTTGTTAACTGTTTAAATTCGTCAGAGTATCTTGCGGCTTTGGGAGCAGCTATCAGCCGTGCTATTGAGAAGGGAATGAAAGTGGACTGTCGGCTGGTATTGACCACGGAAAATATGGTAGGAGTCTGGCAGATATTGTTGCTTATAATCCTGATGCAGAAGCGGATTATAATTCCGCCCTACAGAGGCTCCATGAAGTGGATTTCCCTTTACTTGCCGAACTGAGTTCCCACAATTATGCAAGTGTTGAGGATATTATGAATCTACTTTGCCTGGACAGTCCCCTTGCTAATGCTCTTAGAATGAGCGATTTGCAGCCTGATGTTGAACAGCTAATGCTTCCTATTCATTGATCTGAAGATCAAGTGGTTCTTGGTGAAACCTCTCTGCCATTTGCTCTAAGTGTTTCCCACTCTCGAGTTGAAAAGATTAGGGAGAATGTTGCGGCCCAACGGTCAGCTCTTGTTGACATTTGGGTTCATTTGGTTGAACCATTATCTGCCGAGAACTTGATGGGTGCAGCAGGCACCTCCGACAGCATGCCAACCACTGTTGCAACTACGACTGCCTTATCCACTACTTTTGCTACTACAAGCTCCATTCCTCTTATTACTATAGATGATTATGAGATCGTAAGTGCAGATGGTCAGGAAGATGCTTAGGGAGATGTTCAGGGAAATGTTGCTTCTTTCCCTACGGTTGAATTTGAGAAGGAAGAGCTGGATACTACCCCTTGATCCTATCTAGTTGGGCTTGTCTTGTCACGGTGCTTCCTGGTTTTTCTCTTGTTATTGCCATATACCGCGGCCGTGTGTGGCCTTTTTGTAGTGGTTCTTGTACTTAGACAAATTTTGTAACACTTTAACACTTTTACTGTTTGAATGCTACTATTGATATCTTTGATATCGTTAGTGATATGTTTTAAAATGATAGTCTTGTTTGAACACTTGTGGGTTATTCTCCGGGTACCGGGGTTGCAATACCTTTTATGTACGTTGAGTGAATTATTAGGTTACTCATCATTTTGTTATATGGAATAACATTCATTGGGTCATGCCTGTTGTGTGCGCGTCTTATTCACATATATAAATAACTTTGCAAAGTAAAAAAAATTAAGATAAACTTGTGAAGGTAGTTAGTCTTTACTTTTTCATTGAAATTTCAAAAAACATTACAAAAGATAAGATAAATTAAAGTGCAGTTCCCCCACTGCGGAGTCCGCATGGACGAGGTACTTACATTTCATGAAGGTAACATTTCTTAAGATTGCGAACATTTTATGTTCGCGGAAGTTGCTTTCCGTCGCGATCTCTTAACTTGTACGCACCCTTGCCTAATGCTTCTGTTACTTCGTATGGTCCTTCCCACTCGGGGCCTAGATTTCCTCTTTCTTCCGCACGACTTGCATCATTGCTATGGTACACGAGGTCTCCTGGCTTGAAGATTGCGTTGCGGACCTTTGAGTTGTAGTATATATGGGTACGTATATGCTATTTTGTGTCTTGAAGTATATTTTGGCGACCGGTATATAAACATTTGTCAACTTGTACATGTTATATAAACATTTGTTAACTCGTATCTTGCGGATATTGCAAGTTTTGTGGCTAGGCAGTCCGTTTTGTATACTTTATTATGTTTTATACGAATTTTGTCGTGTTTAGCTTATTTATATAAAAGTCGTTGATCCGTTATATTGTTTTGTGATTTGGTACAAATTATAATGTATTTGGGTAGCATCTTATGTGGTTATAAAGGTTTATATTTTGGTAGATTTATTTCTGAAAAACGCCCGCTGTGCAGGCTTTTTCAGGCAAAATGATACCTGGTCGCCGCGACATGTCACCGGGGATTATTGGCATCAGTTGACTTAGTCAACTCTATTTTATGGGCCCACTCACTTTATGTTAATGTTAGTAGTACTCTATTTTATTATGGGCCAGACCCAAGTATGTATTAATTAGCGTTTTCAATTAGGGTTTTCATATTTTTGTCTCTATAAATATACTCGGTATTGTTTATTCAGCAAACTTACAGATATATTGTTGCAAATTATAGATCTCATTCGAATCAAAATCACACAAACAACAATGAAAACTACAATCCCTCTTAAACCCACTTCAGCCCTTGTTTTACTATTAATTTTCTACAATCTAATCTGGGTATCTTTTTGCTCTGATCATGACCCAATTGCACTTAAAGGTACCAACTTTATGCTTATTTCTATAAAAAATTTAATCGGTATGATTTGGTTATAAAGATTGTTAATTTAGGGTTTTTTCTTTTAGTTTAATTGTAACGGGTATGATTTATTTTAGCAAATTTAGTGCAAATTGATGCGGGTTTTGTTTAATTTATACTTGTATTAATGTTTTTGCATATGATAAGGGTATACAGTACTATTTGATTACCTAGCAAAATTGATAGATAAATGGATTGAGTAAATTTCATTTTTATCGATTGGGTTTTGTTGGAATTGCGTGATCTAAGAAGTATTTTGTCTTAAAGATGTTTAAGCTTTGGTTTTGCGTTAAAAGCTCTACTAGTGTAGAGCCAGTTTCTTTGTGTCTATTAGGAATAAACGAGATTTTAAACCCGCGCTTCGCAATAACAACCGCGGCAAATCCTTTTGTAAGAACCCTAAAAAAACCCCAAATTGGAAATCGTCCCATAAGGATTGGCCTTTTTTTTCTTTCTTTGGCCTCTAAATGATGCCACCGGAACTGGAGACTATTGAGAAGGAATAAATCTTGTAGATGATGATGAAAATCCTCTTGTATTTGTAGATTAAAAAAGTGAAGTAAAACATATGAGGTCACCTCTAATAGTCCAGGTCTGATGGGAATAAATCTCAATGACGATAATGGCGGAGGCGACAACGGTTTTTGCCACCATGTTAATTGTGACGTCAAATGTGCCGTTACAGACATTCAAACAGAAACCGAGAAGGCTCCTTGTGATGTGGACGTTTCATGTACCCGTGAAAAAGAGGAGGCTATTATTGTGTCAGTTTCTGAAAAGTGTGCCTGGTTTCAAGGAGGGGTATCCAAGGTGATAAAAGATTCTTCAAATTTGAATTCAAATCTGGTAACTAATGAAATGAAGTCTTATACCATCAATATGTGTAATTCTTTAACACGTATTGGACCTAAAGCATCAATGGAAGATCTTAAAGATCAAGGTTTTAATAAGGTTGAAGTTGGGCCAAATATGAATTGATTGGGCTCTTATAATCTATTTGAGTGTTTAAAAAAGAAGAAAAAAAAATCTTGTAATTAGATCCATGGAAAAGATTTAGACGTAACTCTTCGGGAATAAATCTTCATGGGGTCGCATTTGATGAAGTTTTGGAGAAGACGGAATACAGAAAGTATAATTTTGGTTGCGTTTGTCACTAGGATTTGATAGATTTCAAAGGTGGTTTAGAGGTGTGTTTTAACTTCTTTCTAGTGGTTTGAGATGTTTTTCGATGTCTCATAAATGTGTTGTTATTTAGGTTTTTTCCTGGGTTGTCTTGGTGGTATTTGTTGCAAGTAGAGTTTATGTAGGTGCTTGCGTTTTAGGTTTTTCGTTTTGGTGTCAATCTCTATATCTGATTGTATTTTCTAGCTACTTGCTAGTTTATTAATGAAAATTTCTTAGCCGTTAAAAAAAAAGCAATTTCACATTGAGGAATAGGTTTATGCGTGGTAAATTGATGGTCCACGTTTCGTAGCTGTTAGTTTGCCTATTAAAAAATGTAACATTAAGCGTTCAGAGGTGTGATGGTTCATGCATTGTGCTTTACATTTATATTATGCCTCAAGTCAAATGTGTGATTTGTAGTATGTTTTGACCAACTTTCAATATGAGTAGTAATTATCTTATAAAGATGTTTACTTTACAGCTGTGTTGGTCTTATTATTGTGGTTAGATGTTCTATTCACTTAATTACATCTGTAGTTTGTTTTCAATGTGAGAAGGCTTATAGTTTTGTGTAAAAAGGTCAACCTACGCATGAGACTACTAATGTATTGGGTACATTTACACTATTCCCTTAGATTCGAAGTATATTTCAGATACTAATTGCCTTTGAAATGACAGGCATTGATGTGGGACATCCGGCTATAGACGTCACCCCTGTACCAATTCACAACACTTCTCAAGGATCTAAAGATATTGAATTTTGCAAACGTGTTCCTGTGCACGGTGTGTCGAGAATAAAACTTCAGAATTATGCTAAAGCATATCGAGTTATGGTGGTTCCGTCGGTAGTGATCCCTGATAAATGGCATAGCAAGATTCATATTTGCTTTCACCAGTAAGTGGCGCTTCTTGTCAATAAATCGATTTAGATGTATGCATTAAATATGTGCTACTGGGGTATTTCAACCTGTTTGACCCGTTTCGTTGTTCGCTAAATTGATATTATCCATTCATCCTGTTTGAAATCAACCATAACCCATATCGACCCTGACATAAATAAATGAGTCTTTGCTGTCACTTTAAGTAACTGTATTAGTCTTTGTTAATTTCTTTCCTATTCCTGTAAACTTTAATACTTAGAGTTATATAATTGTGAAAGATTTCTATTCATCAATGAATGTGTTTGCAGGAATGCTTCACTCGGGTTATGCCAATGTGAACAAGATGGTTGGAAATCTGTTCATACGGGCTCATGGAGTTCAACTATGTCAACTTACGAGCAACGATTTATTGATGTGAAGTTTGTTGGTGGGGTCTCTGGTTCTGTAACTGTTATTCTTCACGAAGGTCAGATGTTTGTCTTCATTTTATCTTTTGATATTTGTATTTATATTTCAAAAATTCTTTCAAGGATCAATGACCCGGTTGAAACTACCTAATACGATTGTATCTTAACAAGTTATCTGTACTACCTGCAAAGTATAGCGCCTCTTTTTGACAGTTGGTTTGAAATTATGTGATTTGCAGTGTCACAGGGATGGGCGCTAACATCCATGCTTGCTGTGGAACCACCTTACTATGTTTGGCACCCTGTTAGCGAGTGGGGCCGCAAATTTACTATAACACTTCAATGGCTATTGGCGATTTTGCTGTTCATCTCATACTTCATTATCAGGTACTCTCTCATTTTTGCCTAAGATACAGACTTACGATTGACTTTTTTTTTTCTTTCTAACGTCTATTGGAGTTTAGCTAGTGGAATTTTTATTTTGTTCACTTATCTAAGCAATTATTCTAACTATACACTGGTTGATATTGAATAGGGGATGAAGTTATTACCTACTGGTAGGAAAAGTGCCTTTTATTTAAGTATGTATACCTCGCTGGTAAGTGTCCTTGACTTTATATTCATTCCAGTGTTCTATAAATTATGATTGAACTATCAGTAATCATCGTATAATTTATGATTGAGATAAAACGCAATCTTGATCAACCTGTTCATAAGCAAATGGGTCCAAATCGCCACCCATATAGTATTTGGAATTCGTTTTGGTTTTCTAGTTAAGAAACTGTTTGTTCCATGCTGTTTTGTATTTGTTTCCAGCATGTGCAGGATCTTTCTGGTTCTTATGTCCAGCCTTGTCAATTCAAACCTCTCAATTTTGATTTAGCCAAGAGATGCAAAAGCCGGTGAGTCTTTTCCACAAAATGAAAGCATTTTGTGAACGTCACGACCTTAGCATGTTTAGTAACATTTACATCTTTTTCTTTATGTATCTATTCTAACAATTGTGCCAATAATTCTTGTAGGTTTGGGTATTTTTGCTGCTTTTAATCATTCTTTTAGGAGCTGGTCTTCGTAATAGGCTGTGTCGGCAAATATGTATAGAATTCAGAAATGAGAACTTGATGATGGCGTCGTACAGTTTATTAAATGGGCCATGCGGGTTATTGCAGTCACATGTATTTTTCTGGTGAGTTACACTCATTAATATGATCATCTTTTAGTATTATTATACTGTACTATTTTCCAGATTTAATCATTTACTTATTTTTGTTGTATGACGCTATTGGTTCTTCTCAGAGCTCTATTGCACACCTTTGGCATTAACACTCATGACTTGCTTGACACTACCATCACATCTTTCTCTTCTATCAAAGGACGATCAGTAGTTCTTTCATGATGAGACTATTGATACTTATCCTCGTCATTTCAATTATATACATATATATAGTAATATATATAAATAATATATACATATTATAACATACATACATAGATAAATACATATACGTATGTATACATACATACATACATAGTTATATACATATACGTATGTATACATACATACATAGATATATACATATACGTATGTATACATACATACATAGACACATAGGCTCCGGTTCCATTGAGAAGGTTTTTATTTTGAGAAGATTGAGAAATCTTCGTTTAAGCAAATTGATTCATATTTTTTGACTTGATTCACAAGTAAACATCATTTAATAGTGAATCGAATCTATAAATCACAAATTTGATTCACAAATCAATGCTAAAATCGAGTTATAGTAATGATTCCTTAAATTTGTATAGAAAATTGAGTATTGTACTTATATCGCAAAATCGAGAGATTTTTTAACATTGATTCGAATTTCTTTTACACGTTTTGTATTATAATCACATTAAAATGAGTTTTTCGCTTGAAAAACTTGATTCAAAGTTAAAAATCTATCATTTTTGAAAACCTTCTCAATCTTCTCAAAATAAAAACCTTCTCAATCGATCTGGATTCTATACACATATACATACATATATATACACATATATACACATGTAGACACACATGTAGAGACATGTAGACACATGTATATAATGTATATGTGTGTGTGTGTATAATGTATATATGTTATATAAATTTCGATCACAACTGGGTTCTCATTTTTCACTAAAATGTCCTTTTTGGTAATTTTGTTCTATAGTTTTTTCTAAAAATACTAAAATTTTCCAAAAGTTAAACGCTTAAACACATAAGCAGATAATTATAGTCCTGTAAGCAGAAAAAGCACATCCGAACACTATTCTGAAAGGCTGTACCACATTTTAATTCATATATATTATCATATATCACCAAATAAATCACGAAACACAACTTTTGTAATGTCATGCTTAAGCTAAGGTTATCCCGTTACTGAGTTATTGTAATTTTTCCATGGTCATCGAAATATTTGTTGGGATTAGTTGATGAATCTGAATTGCAAGATGTTGATACTTACCAATGTTTGTTGATATACTGTAGATCCCCATCATTGAATATGCCAAAAGTGTGGCAATGGAGCGGACAAAGAACACAAAAGGTTGGACGAGCTGAATTTCTTAGCCAGCCAAAAAATGTTAGCCCTTTTGGAAATAAATGGAATGCTCCAAGCAATTCGTTCGCTTGGTCTGACTCTCCAGTCAAAGGTACGTTGCTCATACAAATCGTAACTTTTACGTTCTTGGCAAGTTTTTAACTCTAAATAACTTATTTCAACACTATGCAGTGAAAGATATTGATTTAGGTCCTCAAGATACATGACTCGTTAGTAGACACCAGATGTGGGTTGGGTAATGGGTCCACACGGGTAACCTTCTGGTAGGTCTCGGTGCTTGGATTGACCCAAAACATTTTTTCTCCAAAGCTTTAATGTTTTTATTTTATATGTCTAAATAATTAGTGCCTCGTGAGAAATCATATTATATAATTAGTAATCCGATTTTTGAGTTAAATGATTTAGGAGGTTTTATGCAATAAAAATACAGATATATAGACACATTTGACCTGTTTTTTTATTAGAACTTGTAAAATATGTGATCTTGTCTTGAGATCAAACATTATATGAAACTTTACATAAATGGGTCAGAATTGCTACATTTACTGGATATTTCTCTTGATCTCCCATAAAATTTTTGCATCTTTTCGCTTCTCAACATTAATTATTTGCTTTTTGTGGTCGTTACTAAGACTTGATATCACTTTGGCTCTACAACATTGTCACTATTAAAGCAGACATTAGACATTTTACTAGTTAAACACTTGTCTGTCTCAAGTAGTGAGACCGAACATTTTTACTTTATTTTATATCTCTTGCCAACACAAATGAACATATCTGTCAAATTGGATAAGCTGGCTAAGCTTTTTTAAAAGTTTAAAAATTGTTAAGTGGATGATTAAGTGACCATTTGTTTTTTATTAAATGAAGGAACATTGAACACATCATGGTATAGAGAGTCAACAGGAAGTCATGGGATAGAGAGTCAAGATGACTTTTACTCAACGTTTCACAAAACTCCAAACAGGAAAAGGTTTTCAAAGAAAGAATGGGTGGAATTCACAGAAGAGTCAACCCGTAATTCAGTCAATGAGTTGACATCCACGCATGAATTTTCCGAGTGGGTGATCCAGAATGCCAATAGAATCAAACTTCTTCCTGATAATGGTAATTTTGGCTAGTCAGACTATTTATTTTGCAATTTTTCAGGTCAATTCTAGTTTAGGAATTTTAAGAGAGCATAATTTGTGTAGTTAGTGTAACGTAGTTTTCAAATGCATGATGTACAGTGCAAGTTAAACATGTTTTGGGTATATATCCTATGCTTACATCAATCATGTACTTTTCCGTGATGCTTTGTTTGATTGATTGGTATGTTATTGATGGATTTAGAACTATTTCACTACCATAATGTTTAGCAATCCACCTAAAACTAACTAAATATCCCAAACTAAAGTTTCTTGAAATCTGGAGAGACTTCTCATTACTCATCCAAGAGGCCCAAAGCCTGAATAGACAATGATGACCTCTTTGCTCTTGTACTCTCATCTTGGTCCACTTCACTTTTTGTCTAAAAATGTCTGAAACTTTCTCGGGGGAGTAACTAACTGGCATCTTACCTTTACCCTTATCATTACCTTTCACCTTTGACTTTTTAACCTTATCCCTCCTACTTGCACATATACCCAAATCCAAGTCCCTTCCACAATAAGCAAGCAAAGAGTTAGGTGTTGTTTGTTTATTAAGAGGCTCTCAATCTGAATGTGATTCGCACATGTGAATCTGAATATTTGGTAGAAAAGTCTGAATCTGATTTTCATCTTACGCTGAATGGTTGAGAAATCTGAATGTGAATGAAATAAAACTGTTTGTTTTGGTAAGAATGTCTAGATGTGTTAAACTATAGTTTTTACAATTTAAATATAAAACGATTGCATTCGCACAAGAAATATATTTCATTAAATAAAAAAAATTATAATATAATCAATTTAAAGTTTAAATTGAACTTCTTAAAACGATTAACTAAATGAGTCGCGTTAGAATTGAGATGTATGAGTTCGAAACCGTACCATTCAATTGAACAAAACATGAGTTGACACATATCATCTTATACACTATTTATCTAACAAAACATATGTAATGACTCTATTTAATACTTTTGATACAAAAGACAACGGTGAAACAAGAAAAAAAAACAATAAATGAAAGAAAAACACCAAAATAAAAAAAATCATAACAAAGTAGAAAAAAATAAAAACAAAAAAGTAAGAAAAAAAAGATATTAAGAGGTGTTAAGACACCCCTCCACATCTAGTTCAGTAAGAGGTTTATGCCTCTTGCTGCCTCTTAATGATCAGAAAAAAAACAAAGCTCTTAACACTTAACACTGCTCGCTTCTTACTTGCCTCTGAATGACCTGAAAAAAACAAACAGTCTTAATGACCTAAATGTCTGACCGCGTTTGAATGAGTAAGATTAAGATGTTGTTAAGAGGCATTTCTGAAAAAACAAACACTACCTTACTGTCACTTCTATAAAACCACAACTGGTATCCATTTGCCACTCCATAATTAGCTAATGCTTCTTTTAGTTATTGAGGGTTTTCAAATTTCATGTCAAGTACTGGTTTAAATTCCTTCCATGAAGTTTCTGGATTATAAGTAGGGTACTTAACACCATCTCTAACCTTGTATTGGGTATCTATCACATCATCCTCAGGATGAGAATCAGACTCTTCAACATTATATCTACCACTTAAAGGGGGTATGGGGTCATCTCTAGTGCCTATGAAGTTACCCTTGCCTACAAGTTTGTTTAGAAAAGGGTCGTCAATTATCAAGTGTTCTAAAACAACATTCTGTTCACCCTCAGTATGAAATTCAATGTTCTAAGGGTCTTCATCACTAACATCTGATTCTTCCCTTAAAACAACATTATTAGGATCATTATCATCAACACGCCTATCATTTCTAGCAAATTCCATCACATCATAGTCATTCCATTATGTATACAAGTCTACCATAAACCCATTCTCAAAACCTGCATTCATATCAGCATTAGTTTTAAGTTCCCTAATTCCCCTAGTAAGCGTTGTCCCAGGTATACAATAGTACAGACTTGTGGGATTATTTACCACTAACCTTTTGACAACCTCAAACAAGTCACCAATTTGCATCTCTTTAAATTGGATGTCATTGATAACCTTACAAGAACCGTGCATGTACTTAAGAGGATTAGGAACAAAAACCCCCCATCATGGTATAGATTAACAGTGAACACATCCATTGAATTGTACCTGCACATGTAAATTAGGGTTTTTAATTAGGGCATAAAAATTAGGTCAAAATTAGGGGTTTCAGGGTAAAAGTAAATACGGGCTAGGAACATACCTTTACAACATTTGATTGAAATGGATTGACTTTGGATTATGTTATTTGATATTTAGGGTTTGGGAAAGTGTTATGAAAACGAGTGGTGTGAAAGTGATAACTGATAAGTGTGAGAGTCCATGGTGTTTAAATATAGTCAACCACTTAATAATCCAACGTGTATAAAAAATATATAAATGAGTTAATAATCCAACGTGTAAGTAGTAACCGGTTTAACCTGTACTATGTCGGTCATCTAGCGTGTTTTTGTTCAAATTTTGAAAGTAAATTTGCAATACTAGTTCTTAGCAAATTTGATTGCGTGTATCTTTATTTTTGGGAAAGTAACTAGCGTGTTTTTAGCTTTCGTCCAACTATAATGGCTATATAAAGAAATTTGCTAGACTGCTTCATTGAGATGAAGACGTGTGTTTAGAGGAAGATCAGTAGTATAAGTCTTCCAAGTTGTATATTTCTATAAAAATAAAAGGCCTACAGATTGAAGGAATCCAAGAAAGTCCATAACTGGAGTTTCAAGGGACCCATACTACGCAAAATAATAAAATGGATCATACCAAGATTCCCAAAATTTAAGGATGAATGGACAGCATATTGGCAAGTGCAATATGTCCGTAGGCTACAACATAATGCTAACATAAACTATAAGAATTGGAGAAGTGAGTTGTTGTGAATGAGGTCCATAAAAAGATTTAGACGAAAATGAAGCAGGCATGAAATTTCTGTTTGAATTTTTAATCGTTGGAGAAGAGAAATACCTGAAAAACATGTTCGGTTTCAAATTACTATTTTTCCTTGTCACCAAAAGCGAGTTTCAGTAAGCCTCGACATTATTCACAATCGTACCACTTTATTACTAATAGAAAAGAAGAAGCTTTACCTAATATATATAATTTTAGTTTAGATTTAAATACATGTAACAGATGTCGTCAGCGTCCGGATTTCTGAACAAGCCAACTCTCGATTTCCATTTGTTTTTTCACCAAAAGCCCATATTTTACAACAAGTTTATCATCTTCAGCAGTTGCAACAAGTTTCGATCCAAAAGCTGTGTTGTCTAACTTGTCTTTACACATGGAAGAAATCGGCACAAAACTTATTTTGCTTTTGCATAGCCATCCATGGGCTATGGCTGCCCTTAATGCAGCCCCTAATGATGCACAATCTGCTCAAATTTACAAGAAAACCAAAATCATTCAATATTCCTCAAGAGTATGCGCGTCTTTTGACTTTGGTTCACAAAGAAATTTACCTGGTCTTTGTACAGTGTAGACATTACAGCCGAAAATGGAAGCTATAGAGCTCAAAAGACTAAAGTTAGCAGACGCCCCTCCGGTTGCGATTATCCGTTTTGGGGGAGATGGCATTCCAAATCATTCTACATGACCTCTCATGGAGAGAAACTGTCCTTCGATCAGTGCTCGAGTCTGCATTCATGATTTACAAAAACTTCAAAAAGTTGTTGTACATTATTATACTTCTGTTGTTGAATGCATATAGAAACAATTTTTTTAAAGGGGCTACAAGGTACAAGTAACATATATATGTCAGTTTCAACCTATAACTGTGAAAATGGGTCATCCTGAGTTATATTGGTTTGCTAACGGGTCAACTTGGGTTATATCCATTTGCTTATCATGATATTAGCCGAGCTAAAAAGAAAACCAATGAGATAGGTAATGGGTTTTAGTACACCAACACCTAACTATATTCATCTCATAATCTACACAACTTCACTATATTTCACAACCAATTTTCCTAACTGATCAAATATACTATCATTATATTATCTACATCTATATAAATTAACTGTAAATGTAGATGTGTATGAATGAATGACGGCCAAGATGTAGCGATGAAAAGTAGCCTACACAAATCCTATAGAACCACTTATAACTATAACATAATGACATGAACATATTCACATGACTAAACTGAAGCCACGATCCAAAATTTCACATAAACTTCTTAGTTTGTTAGTAGAAAAATAATATATGTTTTGACTGCTATAAAATCGATTAAATGTCAGATTCCATAGTTAACCATAAATTATTGGTCACTAATTATAACCTGCGCTTCCGAAACCGTTTCTAATTTAAGAAATCAATCAATGTTACACATGCGAAACTGAAAATAAATGAACAATGATAGATAAAGAAATATGGCGAATATGTTTTAGCACACTTTTTGATACACTTTTTATGAGTTTTATTCTCATTATGAGTTTTAACATGATAAGTAATGTCGTAACTTTTGAAACTAAACTAATTAAAAGATTGATGTGTTTTATTTAGAATTCAAATCTTCTACAAATATTTTTCAAATTTATCTAAAAAGAGATTTTTTTAAAGCATTACATATTTGATTTTAATTATTAGTCACAACACGTGGAGTGATTCATTGGTTGATGTGCTTGTTTGTGATAGCAGAACCTAGGGTTCGAATCTTGCCATGGACTTAATTTTTTTTTTAAATCCGGAATTTCAGAAAAATGTAATGACATGCATTCGTGATGACATGGCTTTATGACATGGCTTTAATTAGTGATGACATGCTTTATGAGATGATTTAGTGGCATTATGATGTGGCATACATCCTATTATATATATAAAATAAATAATGTTATATATATATATATATATATATATATATCCAAATAAATGTACAGAACTGCGAGAACCA